>LNAC01000715.1:189603-234589 GCA_002007465.1 Ailurus styani | reverse complement strand
TTCATGTCTTTTGCCCATTTCTTGATTGGATTATTCTTTGGGTGTTGAGTTTGAGAAGTTCTTTATAGATTTTTGGATACTAGCCCTTTATCTGATATGTCATTTACAAATATCTTCTCCCATTCTGTTAGTTGTCATTTGGTTTTGATGACTGTTTCCTTTGCTATGCAAAAATGTTTTATCTTGAAGTCCCAATAGTTCATTTTTGCCCTTGCTTCCCTTGCCTTTGATGTTTCTGGGAAGAAGTTGCTGTGACTGAGGTTGAAGAGGTTGCTGCCTGTGTTCTCCTCAAGGATTTTGATGGATTCCTGTCTCACATTGAGGTCTTTCATCCACTTTGAGTCTATTTTTGTGTGTGGTGTAAGGAAACGGGCCACTTTGATTCTTCTGCTTGTGGCTGTCCAATTTTCCAACACCATTTGTTGAAGAGACTTTTTTTTACACTGGACATTCTTTCCTGCTTTGTCAAAGATTAGTTGACCATAGAATTGAGGGTCCATTTCTGGCCTTTCTATTCTGTTCCATTGATCTATGTCTGTTTTTGTGCCAGTACCATACTGTCTTGATGATTACAGCTTTGCAATAGAGCTTGAAGTCTGGAATTGTGATGCCACCAACTTTGGTTTTCTTTTTCAACATTCCTTTGGCTATTCAGGGTCTTTCCTGGTCCCATATAAATTTTAGGATTATTTGTTCCATTTCTTCGGAAAAAAATTGGTATTTTGATGGGGATTGCATTAAATGTGNCTTTGGCTATTCAGGGTCTTTCCTGGTCCCATATAAATTTTAGGATTATTTGTTCCATTTCTCGGAAAAAAATTGGTATTTTGATGGGGATTGCATTAAATGTATAGATTGCTTTAGGTAGCATAGCCATTTTCACAATATTTGTTCTTCCAATCTAAGAGCATAGAATGTTTTTCCATTTCTTTGTGTTTTCCTCAATTTCTTTCATGAGTGTTCCATAGTTACAGAATACAGATTCTTTGCCTCTTTGGTTAGGTTTATTCCTAGGTATTTTATTTTTTGGGTGCAATTGTAAATGGGATCAACTCCTTAATTTCTCTTTATTCTGTCTTGCTGTTGGTGTATAGGAATGCAACTCATTTATGTGCACTGACTTTATATCCTGATGCTTAACTGAATTCCTGTATGAGTTTTAGCAGTTTTGGAGTGGAGTCTTTTGGGTTTCCCACATAAAGCATCATATCATCTGCAAAGGGTGAGAATTTGACTACTTCTTTGCCGATTCAGATGCCTTTTATTTCTTTTTGTTGTCTGATTGCTGAGGCTAGGACTTGTAGTGCTATGTTGAATAGCAGTGGTGATAGTGGACATCCCTGCTATGTTCCATACCTTAGGGGAAAACCTCTGAGTTTTTCCCCATTGAGAATGATATTCTCTGTGGGTTGTTCATAGATGGCTTTGATATTGAGGTATGTACCCTCTATGCCTACACTGTGAGAAGTTTTGATTAAGAAAGTATGCTGTACTTTGTCAAATGCTTTTTCAGCATCTGTTGAGAGGATCATATGGTTCTTGTTCTTTATTAATATATTGTATCACATTAATAGATTTGCTGATGTTGAACCAACCTTGAAGCCTGGGCATAAATCCCACTTCGAAGCTAGGAGAATTTTTTAAATTCTTTAAGTTCCTGGTTGACCCATTCATTCTTTTGTAGGTTTCTCTTTCGCCTCGGTGTATTTGAGTTCTTTCCAACTTTCCTCTTGTGATTGAGTCCTAGTGTCAGAACATTGTGGTCTGAAAATATGTAGGGAATGATCCCGATCTTTTGGTACTGGTTGAGACCTAATTTGTGACCCAGGATTTGATCTATGCTGGAGACTGTCCAATGTGCACTAGAGAAGAATGTGTATTCTGTTTTGGGATGGAATGTTCTAAATATATCTGTGATAACCATCTGGTCCAGTTTGTCATTGAAAGCCTATTTCCTTGTTGATTTTTTTGCTTAGATGATCTGTCCATTTCAGTAAGGGGCGGTGTTAAAGTCCCCTACTATTATTGTACTGTACCATTATTGATGTTTCTTTGATTTTTGTTAATTGGTTTATATAATTGGCTTCTCCCATGTTAGTGGCATAGATACTTAAAATTGTTAAAGGGTCTGTCCAAAAAGGAGATCTAACTATCCTATAGTGTCCTTCCTCATCTCTTATTATAGTCTTTGGCTTAAATCTAACTTATCTGATATAAGGATTGCCAACCCAGCTTTCTTTTGATGTCTGTTAGCATGGTAAATGGTTTTCCACCCTGTCACTTTAAATCTGGAGGTGTCTTTGGGTCTAAAAGGTGTTTCTTTTAGACAGCATATCAGTGGATATTTTTGTTTCGTTTTGTTTATCCATTCTGATACCCTGTGTCTTTTGATTGGGGCATTTAGCCCATTTACATTCAAGGTAACTATTGAAATACGATAGGAATTTAGTGCCATCGTATTGTCTGTAAGGTGGCTATTACTGTATATTGTCTCTGTTCCTCTCTGGTCTGTTACTTTTAGGCTCTCTTTGCTTAGAGGATCCCTGTCAATATTTCCTGTAGGGCTGGTTTGGTGTTTGCAAATTCCTTTAGTTTTTGTTTGTCCTGGGAACTTTTTATCTCTCCTTCTATTTTCAATGACAGCCTAGCTGGATATAGTATTCTCAGCCACATATATTTCTTGTTTAGTGCTCTGAATATATCATGCCAGTCCTTTCCGGTCAGCCAGGTTTCTGTGGATAGGTTTGCTGGCAATCTAATGTTTCTACTATTGTAGGTTGCAGACCTCTTGTCCTGAGCTGCTGTCAGGATTTTCTCTTTGTCACTGAGACTTGTAAGCTTTACTATTAGTTGATGGGGTATGGGCCAATTTTTATTGATTTTGAGGGGGGTTCTTTGTGCCTCCTGGATTTTGATGCTTGTTCCCTTTGCCAAATTAGGTAAAATCTCTGCTATAATATTCTCCAATATACTTTCTGCCCCTCTGCTCCTCTATCTCTTTGTCCTTCTGGGATCCCAATTATTCTAATATTGTTTCACTTTATGGTATCACTTATTTCTCAAATTCTCCCCTCATGGTCCAGTAGTTGTTTGTCTCTCTTTTGTTCAGTTTCTTTATTCTCCATCATCTGGTCTTCTATATCACTCTCTTCTGCCTCATTTATCCTATCAGTAAGAGACTCCATTTTTGATTGCACCTCATTAATAGCTTTTTTGATTTCAACTTGGTTAGATTTTAGCTTTTTTTTTCTCCAGAAAGGGATTTTTATTTCTCCAGAAAGTGAGTCTCTGTCATCTAACATGCTTTTTTCGAGCCCAGCTAGCACCTTGATAATCCTCATTCTGAACTCTAGTTCTGACATGTTACTAATATCTGTATTGATTAGGTCCCTAGCCATCGGTACTGCCTTTTTTTTTTTTTGTGGTGAGCTTTTCTGCCTTATCATTTTATACAGATAAGAATAGATGAGAGAACAAAATTCTAAAAGGGTAGCAACGACCTCAAAATATACACTAACCAAATCAGAAGTGACTGGGGGGCTGGAGGGAGAAGAAAGGGGGGAGACAAATATATATATATATATATATATATATATATATATATATATATAATTAGACTGGTGAATAGAGCAGAGCCACATGCTTGACTTCGGGTCTGTTAGAAGAAACTACCTCCCAATATATATATAAAATTAGACTGGTGAATAGAGCAGAGCCACATGCTTGACTTCGGGTCTGTTAGAAGAAACTACCTCCCAAAATGTTAAAGAAATACTTACATATTATACAAAAAAAGGGTAAACACGATGAAGAGATGGAATATGACTGTAAAGATGAAAATTAAAAAAGATTCTAAAAAGAATTGATAAGATAAATTGGTTGAAAAAACAAACATAAAAACCAATAACAACAACAAAAAAGAACAAAAGGAAAGAATGTGATCAGGCTGGAGACTAGAAGAAAGCTATGCACTAGATTTAGGGTATATTTCGATCTATTAGAAGAAATTGTATCCTAACATTTTATTTTAAGATTTTATTTATTTATTTGACAGATCACAAGTAGGGAGAGAGGCAGGCAGAGAGAAAGGAGGAAGCAGGCTCCTGCCGAGCAGGGATCCCTGATGCAGGGCTTGTTCCCAGGACCCTATGATCATGACCTGAGCCAAAGGCAGAGCCACCCAGGTGCCCCATATCCTAATGTTTTAAAGAAAAACCTGTATGTATACAAAAAATAAGGTTAAATACAATGAGGGGAGAAAATATGACTATAAAAATGAAAATTAAAGATTTTTAAGAAGGTATTGATAAGATAAAATAGTTAAAAAACCTTAAAATAGGGAAAAGGAAAAATTTTTTTTAAATAAAATTAAAAAAATTTAACTTTGAAAGACGAAAGAATCACAGGAAAAAAGCCATGAATTCTATGTGTTGCTTTCCCCTAGCTTTGGAGTTCCACAGTTCTCATTGATCAGTGAACTTGGTCTTGGCTGGGTGTTCTTGCTGATCTTCTAGGGGAGGGGCTTGTTGCAGTGATTCTCAAATGTCTTTGCCTGAGGCCAAATTGCACCACCCTTGCCAGGGGCCAGGCTAAGTAATCTGCTCGGGTTCACTTTTGGAGTTTTTGTTTCCTGAATGCTTTCCGTACACCTTTGGAGGACGGGAATGAAGATGGCAGCCTCCCAATCTCCAGCCCCAGAGGAGCCAAGAGCTTGGGGCCCCACTCCTCAGTGCGCTCTCAGAGAATAGCAGTCAATCCCTCCTGTCTCCCTTGTCTCTGGCTGCACTCCAAGCTCACCCGGCCCATTACCGAGTGTTTCTGTCTCTGGTGCATGGCCCATTTGGAGCCTTCAAATCCAGCAGGTTCCTGTAGTGCTCTCCCCTGCCACTCCTCCCAGAGGAGGAAGGAGGGGGTCTCTTCAGATCTTCCACTTGTGGGGTCCCTGCTTGAAGAGCAGTGGCCCAACTGTGCCTTGGATCATGGTTTAAGGTAATCCCGAGCTGAGAGCTCCCTCCTTGGCTCTGTATCTGTAGCTGGCTTCCCTGCTCTGATACCTGGGAGCTGTGCCACACTCAGGCACCTTTCTGTGTCCCCATGGGTCCTGAGACCTCACTGTCCCTGCAAGGACTTCACCCCCCACTTAACCTCTGAAGCGATGTCCCTCAGTGGCAGAGACTTGGAAAAGTTCCAATTTTGTTCTCTGCTGCTCTTCAGCTTGCTGGGAGCCAGCACCTCCCCCTGCTGTCTTCCTGAATATTGCCTCAGATTGCCTTCTCTGCATGTCCTACCTTCTAGAAAGTGGTCACTTTTCTGTTCCTAGAATTGCTGCTCCTCTTCTCTTCTATCTCCTGTTCATTTGTAGGTGTTCAGAATGGTTTGATAACTATCTGGCTGAACTCCTGGGACCTGGTGATGTTTCTGTCTCCTACTCCTCTGCTATCTTGCTTCTCCCCTCCCATAAGTGTACTCTTAATCCCTTGTATCTATTTCACCCTCCACCCTCCCACTTCTCCTCTGGCAACTATGAGTTCTCTGTATTTAAGTCTTTTTTGTTGCTGTGCATCTTTTTTCCTGTGTTCATTTGTTTCTTACATGCCTCACTTGAGTGAAATCCTGTGGCATTTATGTTTTTTCTGATTATTTATTTTTTGAGCATTATATCCTCTAGGCCCATCTGTGTTTTCGCAAATGGCAAGATTTCATTCTTTTTTTTTATGGCTGAGTAATATCAATTGCATAGACATTGCACAACTTTATCCATTTATCTATGGAGGGATACTTTGGTTTCTTCTATATCATGGGTATTGTAAATAATGTTGCAGTAAACATAGGGATGCATGTATCTTTTTAACCCTTTTATAATCACTTAATGCTGCAAATTTCCCTTTTAAGCTTCATTTTACCATAAATTTTAATAGGTTTTGGTTATATTTTCATTTAGTTAAAATATTTTCTGTTTTTCTTGTGATTTCTTCTTTGATCCATGCATGAGAAATGAATTTTAGGATTTTTTAAATATTTGAAATGGTTTATTTACATAAATCAGGGCACCACTTGGCTGGAGTTTTGAGTCCTTGGACAATTCATCCTTATGATACTGATTAATTCACTTAAATTTTGTGCGAGAGTTTTAATCACATGAAACCCATTGACTTGAAATAATGTTTAAGGACCTGTCACAGATATTACATAGAGGTACCTCACATTTGAGTTACAAGTAGAAGAATATCCTGTCTTAAAATCAGAATCTAATTTTTTGGTCCTGTGATTTTAAATACTGTGTCCATTAAAGAATAGCCTTTGTTGGATTTGGAAAGCTATTACAAAGAAATAGGTATATTGCAGTCTGGTCAGAGGCATATCAGAAATACTAGATGAAGCAGGACAGGATTAGGACCTAGCCTTGGTCCATGTTAATAGGCTAAACAGACCAAGTAATTAGGTTCCAGTTCCGGGAAATGAAAATTGTATTCAAAAGACCATGATGGGAACAAATATCCTTCCCTATTTTGTGCTCCTACTTTTGNAATTAGGTTCCAGTTCCGGGAAATGAAAATTGTATTCAAAAGACCATGATGGGAACAAATATTCTTCCCTATTTTGTGCTCCTACTTTTGTTTTGTGGGCTCTTAACAGATTGACTCAAATCTAAGAATGCCTAGTGAGCACCATTTCAAGAAAATTTAGGACTGTGAAGGGCACATCCTGTCAATTTTAAATTGTAGTATCAATACATCTACATAATATTTTGCCTAACCCAGATAGGAGTTTGATTATTACAAAATTGCCTCGTTGGTCACTTTTTCTTTTTAGTTCTAGATTTTTGATTAAGGAGAGTTCTTACAATACTTTTTAATTGTCTCCCTATTGAGAAAGAAAATGGGAATTTATAAACTGTTGGGCAGATTGAAAATCTAATGGCAGTATCTTCTAACCTAGTATATTATCTTAGGGTAAAATGACCTAGCTGTATTAAACTGTGTTAAAGCAATCATAAAAGCCCTGATATTAAAGCCCAGAACTTTTATTTTTGTAGCATCAGTAATATCCTTTTTTTCTTAATTGATTTTTGTAATGTGAGCCCACT
The DNA here is from genome assembly GCA_002007465.1 of Ailurus styani. Lineage (NCBI taxonomy): Eukaryota > Metazoa > Chordata > Mammalia > Carnivora > Ailuridae > Ailurus > Ailurus styani. Next base: position 227,502 of record LNAC01000715.1, on the reverse strand, counting down.
TTTATTTTTTTCTTGGTGAGTCTAGCTATGGTATATCAACTTGATGTTTTCAGAAAAGTGACTTTTGTTTTTGTTGGCTTTTTTACTCTATTATATTTCCATTCTAGTCGTCCTTCTTGAAGCTTGCTTTGGGTTTTCTTTGTTCTTTTCCTAGTTGCTTATGGTGGAAAGCTAGATTGAGATCTTCTTGACAGAATTTTATTTAATGTGGTAAGAACCCTTAATCTTCTAATTTTTAACNTTATATTTCCATTCTAGTCGTCCTTCTTGAAGCTTGCTTTGGGTTTTCTTTGTTCTTTTCCTGGTTGCTTATGGTGGAAAGCTAGATTGAGATCTTCTTGACAATTTTATTTAATGTGGTAAGAACCCTTAATCTTCTAATTTTTAACTGTACAATACAGTATTGTTAACTATAGCTGCAAGGTTGTATAGCAGATGTCTAGAAATTACTTTTTAATTGAGACTTTGTCTATTCATTAGCATCTTCCCATATGCCTTTATCCTCAGTCCCTGACAACTAGCATTCTTTGCTTTGGTGCTATGAGTTATGCTATTTTAGATACTTCTGTAAGCAGAATCATGTAGTCTTTGTCCTTTACTGATGGGCTTATATCACATTTTCTTCATTTATCTGTTGACGTACCTTCAGTTTGCTTCCATGTCATGGCTATCTTAAAAAGATGCCTGTACTCACATGTTCGTTGCAATGTTATTCACAATAGCCAAGATACAGCCTTCATTTTTAATGTGGATTTTTATAGTTATTAAGTTGACTCTGAGCAACGCTTTTGCTGAATCCTTTAAGTTTTGATACATTTTCATTGTTATTCATATCAAAGTATTTAATTTCACTTCATTTCTTTGATCCACTGGCTTTTCAGAAATTTATTTACTTACTACATAGTTGAATTTTCCAAATTTCGTTCTTTTAATGATGTCTACTTCATCTCATTGTGGTTGGAGAACATCCTTTGTGTGATTTCAAACTTACTGAGGTTTTTAACTTACTGTGTGGCCTAACATACAGTCTATCCTTTAGGCAGTTCCATGCACTTACGTCTGTTTTTGTCTTGTTGGGTGGAGTGCTTTATGGATTTCTTGTTCGTAGTATTAGTCACATCTTTGACTTTCTTGCCTGTCTCCTGTCTAGTAGTCCTCTCTATTATTGCAAATGGTGGTATTTGACTTTCTAGCTCTTACTGTTGAATGGTCTTTCTTCTAGAATCTATTTTAAAAGACACTTGATTTTGCCTATGACAAATGCAACAACTAATGTATTTGCACATATTCACAAAGCATTGCACACAATTTATCCCTGAACTTTGTCTTCAGGAGGGTAGCCTTATAGTTTCCTCAAGAAATAGTGCTCTTCGAGTTCTTTGATCAGGAAGCTTAAGAAATAATATAGTTGGGGCACCTGGCTGGCTCAGTCAATAGAGCATGCAACTATTGATCTTAGGGTAATGAGTTTGAGCCCCATGTTGGAAATAAAGATTTAAAAAGTATATTCTTTACCTTTTTTTAATAGAAGATTTTATTTATTTATTTGAGATAGAGTGAGAGAAAGAGCATGAGTGGGAGAAGGGGCAGAGGGAGAGGGAGAAGCAGACTCCCCTCTGAGGAGGGAGCCCAATGTGGGGCTCAATCCCAGATCCCTGGGATCATGACCTGAGCTGAAGGCAGATGTTTAACCGACTGAACCATGTAGGTGTCCCTACCCTTTCTTTTAATAGTTGAAGAAAAAAAAATGATACTGAAATAAAATATCCTGACCAAGTTGAAGCTGGTGAAGCCTCAAGGACAAAGGTTTGCTCACATAAAATCCTGGGTGCTTTCAGGGCACCTGGGTGACTCACTTGGTTAAGCATCTGCCTTCCTCTCAGGTCATGATCCTGAGGTCCTGGGATCCAGCCCCTCATCAGGCTCCCTGCTCAGTGGGGAGCCTGCTTCTCCCTCTCCCTCTGCCGCTCATTCTGCTTGTGCTCTCTCTCTCTCTCTCTCTCTGAAAAATAAAGAAGTAAAAAAAAATTATGTTTTCCATTGTGCCATGGTGTGATCTCCCCATTTCCCCATTCCCCATCCATCAGGAGAATGCCTCTGTAACTTTCTTCATGGATGGAGCTTCATCTACCTTCTTTCTCTTCAGGCTACTTGGTCCTCTCAGCCAACTGATGTTGCCAAAAAGTCCATGTTTGTCTCTCCTAAGACTGTGTCATTAGCCTGCATCTTGGATTGGCATCTTCTAGAATTAAAATTCCGGTTTTTGGCCAAGAGTCAACAAGCTGTGGCGGTGATAGCCAGACCTACCCACATGTCCATTCAAACACTGCCGGTTGGGTAACATACCTCTCTGCCAACCACCTGCCTTCATTCTTCTCCTGCCAAAGCACCTCTGTCCCAGTCCCAGCTCGGGATCAACTACTCTTTTGGAACACCTGAGAGGAATACAGCAGGCCAGAATTATATAGCAAGGCATTTTTCAAAATAATTGCATAGCAAATAAATAATCAAAGGCTGGGTCTACCGACTGAGGAAAAAACAGCTGAACAGAAAGTGAAGAGTCACTCAGCTATTTATAATCTGCAGTAAGCCAACAAAATAAAAAAAAATGGCTTACTTTCTTGGTGAATTAGCCATGTGTGTCCATGTCATGTAGATACAGGGTGGTTCAGAGAAAACGGGACATTTGACCTAGGCTTAGTCCACAATGAGTTGTTGCAAATAAAGTCTGAGCTTTGAATTTGATGCTACAGAAATCTCAGGGACTTAGGTTGATAGGTAAACAGGAAGACCAGGGTCTTGGTTAGGCTCCACGGTGTAACTTCGGAATGCCAGAAGTTGAGTGAAAAGAGAGCAGGTTGAAAATTATTTTGAAAATGGGCATAACCATTTTGCCATGGCATATAGTTCTCAGTTTTGGATAGATCTCTTTATTTAGCAAACTCTTTGACAGATAAATAGACATTAGGGTTATATAGACGAGTATATGTGACAGAATATGTAGCTTGAACCCGAAGTATTGATCAGGGAGCAAGAAATAGATCTAAGGTCCTAAAATCAAGCCCAAGGATAAGATCACTTTAAAGTCCAAGTAGACAGCTAAGGTTTTTAGGCATGTTTGGAGTGTGTGTGTGTGTTCTGGTAGGGAGATATTTTTGGACAGCTCTTGGAATATACACAAAGAACCACTTCAGGATTTAATAATTTCGTGTATTTGTGTTTCAGAGTTGTTTTATCACCCTTGTAATTTTGATCTCCACTTCTTCACACTGACTTGATTCTGAGGGAGTTAAGGAATATGTAAGACAAAATTCCTTAAATCCTTATTTGTGGGACAAATACAGCCACTGATAATTCTAGGGTTACATGCTCCTTAGAAATAGGATCTCTGTGAAACAGAGGAGCAGGAATCCCTGGGGAAGGTCCTTCTTGGCTTACTGAACCAGTACTACTACTTACAAGGAAGGGGTTCCATGGTTGGCCAGGCCTGAGTCCTAGCTTATTCTCAGAGCTGATGGAATAGGGTAGGCTTGAGAGCTGGGGGGAACTGGCATAGTTGGGGGTTATAGCATGCTCACAGGGCATGTGCCCAGAAAGGAAGGGCAACTGTAGATAGAGTGAACAGTTGCCTATAGAGTGGTGCCCAGGGATCAACCAGAAGGGTAATAAGAGGTGTCATTCTTTCCCATGTTGGAAGGGGAATGGGGGAACAGATGAAAAAACTGGTAGGCCCCAAATTTCTGAATTAAAGTTTTTGCATAGGTAATAGAAATCCTTTATCATTTGAAGCTGCAGAAATTTTATATGTACTTGAGAGATTAATTTGGTCAGAAACTTAATGAATTGGGGAAAGGAAGCATTAGTGGCATAGATAGTAATTTGAGATTCTTGGTAGCCTCAAGGTGGGAGGTAACAGACAGATTTATTACTCTGAATTGTTCTTTTAATAGTGACTACAGAACAAAAGGAATAAACAATAACCATTTGCATTTGGCTTTAAAATTTGTAGAGTCGGTCTTTGAGCTTTTCTTTTGTTCATGCCTCTTTCTGGAGGGGATTTGAGCACTTCTTGGGAAGAAGTTTTGATTTTTTTTTTTCTTTTTTAAAGATTTTATTTATCTGACAGAGGGAGAGACAGCAAGAGCAGGAATACAAGCAGGGGGAGTGGAAGAGGGAAAGCAGGCTTGCTTTCAAGCAGGGAGCCCGATGCAGGACTTGATCCCAGGAACCTGGGATCATAACCTGAGCCGAAGGCAGATGCTTAATGTCTGAGCCACCCAGGTGCCCAGAAGTTTCGATTTTAAATCAACTTAAATACTTACGAACTTTCTCAGCTTTATTGAGTTATAATTGACAAAGAAAATCTTAATATACTTAAAGTGTGTGTGTGTCATGATGACTTGGTACATCCACATGGTAAAAGGATTCCTCTCCTCTGGTTAATTAACATTTATCATCTCAAAGGAGTCGATATATTTGATGAGAATATTAAAGTTCTGCTCTTAGGAAATTTTGATTATGCCACAGAGTGTTACCAGCTATAGTCACCATGTTACACATGAGATCCTCAGACCTTACTCATTTTAATGCTGAAAATTTGTGCCCTCTAAACAACCTCTTCATATCTCCATTGGACTCCCCTAGAAATAGTCATTAATTCTTGTGAGATAACTGTTCTATGATGCCTGGGATAAAAAAGTAAGTATGGGTCCTCAAAGAGCTTTAAGTACACCAGTGAGAATAAAAATGAACTCACTAAATAAAAGAATACAAGAGGGACTGTGGGCTATGTTCTTGACACACTTGGAACATGGCAGGTAGTCAGAAAGTATGAGAATGAAGGTGACCAGTAGGCCACTGTGGTTCACATGGAAATTACCCATTTGCAGCTGCACATAGAAGATTAATGAAGAAATGGGTGTACATAGAAAACATCTAAATGACTATATTTTTACATTTGGAAACGGCTGGTGACACAGGCCCATACCATCTGTTGGCTTGGCAGCTGTGACAGTTGACAACATTGCTCAACGGAGAAGCCAGTGTTCGCTTTTGGGAGGATAAATACACAATTAAGTATTTCTGGGAAGGCTTGTGAACAAGTGGTTATAGTGGCAAGGCCAGAGTGGACCTCCTTGATACCTAGGCTCATCCAAGGCTTGGAACTCTGAAAATTCCTCCGCAGTACAACCTTCTCCTTTCTGCTCACCCCAAATAAATCTGGTCTCACACTTGAACACTATCAAGGCTTTCTTTCCAAGGTTCTCCTGCTTCTCTACTAAGCTGTCTTCATTCCCTTCTGGTTTTTGTTTCGTTTCATTTTTGTTTTTGTTTTTTTTTTAATCTCCAACTGTTTCTCAGTCCATTTTGCCCACCTCTAATTCTGAATAAACTCCATTTTGCATTTCCTTGAAACACCTTGGTTTCTAGCTAGAAAATGTATGTGAAATTGCTGAGTTGTTTTGTTCTAATTTCACACAAACAAGATAGATAACATTACCAATCTCTATCCCTTCTGTGCAATTCTAACATCAAAAGAAGCTCTGAAAATGATTTTTTTTTTTTTTTTTTTTACTATTTACTTGGTGGCAAAATCAGGTCTGGCTTGACCTAATTTGTCAACAATCTGAACTGATCTGAGACTGTTTATTTCCTTCAGCTTCTTAACCAGAAGGGTAATACTTCACTGAAGAAATAGGATTATGAGGTGCTTCCCTTGACCCTATTTGGGTTGACACATAATAGATGTTATTCCTACACAATTAACTCTCTAAAAGAAATTCTGAATTCTGAAGCACATAAGAATGTAGATGTTTTAAAGAACTGTGGGCCCATACTTTTTTAACGATGGTTTTTAAATAATTCTACCTGTGTTCCCTTCATCCATTCTTAGAGTAATCCTGGGATGTAATGAAAGCAAGACTGCACCCATTTTTAAGATGTAAAGACTGAGGTTTAAAAATGTAGGTCCATGGTCACATAGTTAATCCCAGAGAGAACTATGATTTGAAACTAGGTGTCCTTTTCTAGTCCCTTAGTACTCATTCACATTTTCTTTCCTTAAACAGTTAATTTATTTTTATAATGAAATTCAAGATTTTTCTAAAAAGCAAAATATGAGAAGAAAAAAATGCATCTCTGAGATAACACTGTTGTTAATATCCTGTTACTCTTTTGCTTATCCATAATATATTTTAAACAAGACCTATATAAACCATATATAGTGTATTTGGTATTCTGATTTCTTAATAATTTAAAATTTATATACATTCTAATGACAAACAACTTTCTGCATCATGATTTCTTTTAAGTCTCGAGTGCAGAATTGGAGAAGTCAGGGTGTATTCTCACTGTCAGAATTCATAGGGACCTCTCATTCCTGACCACCAATCCCTTTCCACCCTATTCCCCCTCACCCCGCAAACACACCTACTCTACTCTGGTAAATGACCCTGGATATATGGGTATTCTTTTGTAAAGGAAAATAAATTACTTGTATGTTTTCTCCATTATTTAAATCAATGTGATAAGGACCAGTCTCATTTTGAATATTTTATAATTCACTGTTTTTAAAGTTTACCCATAAGAATATTTTTCTCACTACCTTTAAGTGCTTTATAGTATTCATAATAATCATCCATTCCATTTTATTTTTTCATTCCTCCATTGAGAGGCACTTGATAGTTAAAAATCAAATTGTGAGGAATATCCTTGAACACATCCTCTCTGGAATTGAGTGAAAATTTCTCTGGGCTGTCTCCCTAGAGTGTGATTTCTCCATCAAAAGGCATATGGAAATCGAATTCCTACAAATAATGCCAGGTGATTTGGGGAGATAGCTGTTGGAGTTAAACCTCCCATAAGCAATTCTTAAGGGTCTAATTTTCCCACATTAAATCCAGATATGATCCAACTTTTGAAACTTGGGTGAAATCTAATGGATGTTGTATGAGTTATTCTCATTTTCACTAAAGGCTAGTGAATTTGAGAGAATCTTGGTACTCTGATTATCCATCTGTGGTGTTTAGAAGTTGGATGTGTGTGCCCTTTGTACATTTTGAACTGGATTTCTGTCTTTATTTTAGTAGCTTATTTAAATATACAAAAATACTCTTTGTGGAACTATCAAAATTTATGTATTTGCTGTTCAGTATTTTGATAGCATTTACTTGGTACCATTTTAAATAATGGCGTGATGAGAATTCTAGTATATTTGTATCTACCTTTAGTTCTTAAATATTTTATTTGAAATGAAAGTACAGAAATGCAGATGGATGAATTTGCTTAAAGTGTTAGGTAATTACTAATTAGTTTACATTAACTTTGGACAGCATATGACACTTTTTATTTCTCTAAAGTTGTGGCAATTTGAATATATCTTTATCTGAATAATTATTAGCTCAACTAATGACTCAGTTAGCATTCCCTTAGTAACTAATACATTGTACATAAGAGTGCTATCAAACTTTCTATATGTATTTACTTACCAGTACTACCGAGTTTTAATTATACATTTAAATTTTATACACTACAGAGCTGATCTCTTAATATTTTTTTAACTCTTCCTGGTTATTCTTACCTCTTTATTTTTATGATTGAATTTTATAATGACTCTAGTTTCTCCTCACCAAATTTACTGAGTTTTGCTTAGTTTTTGCTTTAGGGTTTTTCTTAAATTTTTAGATAACTTTAGCAAGGACCCACTCTTCATAGGTTGAGTTGTCCTAGCTGAGAAGATGACATTCTTATAAATTAAGGCCTCTGATACATCTTTCAGGAACTTTTAAATTCCCTTCATCTAGATTCTATGTATTTCTTACATGTTTTTCCCCCCCTAGGTATTAACTTGCTTTTCATTCTTTTTTTTCTTTTCAAAGATTTACCTATATATTTTAGAGAGGGAAGGGGAAAGCCCATGTGTGGGGGTGGGGCAGAGGGAGAGAAACTCAAGCATGCTCCATGCTGAGCACAGAACCAGAGATGGGTCTTGATCCCATGCCCCTGAGATCAGGTCCTGAGCCAAAATCAAGAGTCAGATGTTTAACCCATTGAGCCCTCAGGTGCCTCCCTGGGTATCAACTTCTTTGAAGGTACAGGAATTAAATGGGATTTGGTCTTCCATTATAAATTTTAACTTGTTTCTATATGAAGACTATTGAATCCCTTTATTGTGTATACTATCTCTTCATTAAATTCTCCATGTCTGTAATTGTTTCTAGTTAATTTGTTTATAGTCATTGTTTGCAAAAATAGTCTCTTCAAGTAATGGTATTTTTATTTATTTTACTTTTATTTTTAAAGATTTTATTTATTTGAGAGAGAGAATGAGAGGGGATAAGGTCAGAGGGAGAAGCAGACTCCCCATGGAGCTGGGAGCCTGATGTAGGACTCGATCCCTAGGCTCTGGGATCATGACCTGAGCCAAAGGCAGTCACTTAACCAACTGAGCCACCCAGGCGCCCATAGTGGTATTTTTAAATCCTATTTTTTTGTTTGCGAATTGCAGTTTTAATCTTCCAGAACAGTGTTAAATAATAATGTTGGCTATGGACATCTTTGTTGGATTCCTAATTTGAACTGAGAATGTTTCAAGTACTTAATAACTATGTACAATGTTGGCTTAGTTGAGATGATCCTATTTTATGTTAGGAAGTAGGCATTTTATTCCTCTACTGTTGAACACTACTATTAAAAAAATTATTTTGGATTTTTAATCTTCTAGCATCTATGAAGAGAAACATAATTTTAGGTAAGTTCTGTATTTTAATAAGTGTCTTGAAGTTTAACTGTACTTGAATTCCTGGAAAAAGTCACTTGGTCATGGTACACGAACATTTAAATGTGTTGCTAGGTTCTGTCAGTTAATACCTAAGGATTTTTAAATGGCATTTTTAAGCAGTGTTCATATATAGAATCACTTTGCTAGTATTTCCCTTTGTTGTAGAAAATTTTACATAATATTATAATTATCTCTCTCTCTGGTTTTTGTTTTTGTTTTTTAAACCCCTCATATGTTTGGTAGAACTTCCCTCTGAAACTGTGAGTCTGGTGCTTTTTGGGTCAATACCATTTGGTCAATTTACTTGCTGTCTCTGTCTCTCCAGCAGTGACTCTCAACTGGGAGTAGTTCTGTTTGGACTGAGAAGTGGGCACATAGTTCCAAATGTAACATCTTTCTTCTCTGCTTCTATAGAGATGAACTAATTTCCAACTTGTGGTTTACTCATTTGATGAGTTTCTGTCTATGTGCTGGTTGAAGCCTCTCCTTACCTGCTCACGTACACTTTGGACCAGTGTAGACCAAGGATTCAGGTGTTGGTCCCATGTGTGCCTCCACTCACCTTTAGGAGAGTACTCAGAGCTAGGTCAGGGTCTCAGATAGTCAATGGCTCAAATTCTTCCCTGCATGGTTTGTTCTCTCTGAGGGCTAGGCAGTCCTTTGACACATCTTGAGACTTGAGACTTCAGCTGTCTTTTAAACTGAAAGTAGAGTGAGCACATTATCTTCTACTTTTAGATGACAGTATTAGAATGTTCACTTGATTTCAGTTTAGAAAAGTGCTTCTTGAGCATCACTCATTTTGGGGACTTAAAACTTACTGTGTATTCTTCATAATATATTATCAGTGCTATTTTAGAATGTACCAAGATCTTAAAGTTGTTTAATCTTTTGGTGTGTTAATGCAATAAAATGTATTAATACACATTTAAAATTAAACCTTCCTTTCATTCATTAGATAAATCTATTTAAAACAGTAACAACTAGGTGGCTCAGGTGGCTAAGTGTCTGCCTTCAGCTCAGGTCATGATCCCAGGGTCCTGGGATCAAGCTCCACATGGGGCTCCCTGCTCAGCGGGGAGCCTGTATCTCCCTCTGCCCCTCCCACTGCTTGTGCTCTTACTCTCAAATAAGAACAATCTTAAGAAATAAATAAATAAAAATAACAGGAAAAGATGCTTTTGAGTATGTACTCATACACCCGCAAAAAATGTTACAAAATACTTTGTATTTTCTGTTGAATCCTCACCACAATTATATGGAGTCTGTGCTATTAATATTTTATGGTTGAAGGAATGGAGACTCACTGAGTTGAAGTCCAGTAAGTTCACAAAGTTAGCATTCCTGGTCAACTCAAGTTTTAAACCAGGCTGACTGACCTCGTAACCCACTGTCACATCATTTTAATGAACTAGTGGGTTAAATTTACTAAAAATTTATTAAAAACAATAAATATATTTCAACACATCAGTAAGATTTTGGTGTACTGGCTATTTTATGAAGTGAAAGAAAAAAATGAAACGCAAAAATGGGTTTCCCCTCCCGTGGTGTGAGTTGATAGAAAATGGGAGTTCTCCCTGTCTTAAATATTCATTCATTAACATTTACAAAACCAGATGAGCACAGTGATTCATATTTGAAGCAGTTATTCACCATCTTTTTTTGGAGTTTCCCCATTGCTGCCATTCTTTCCAGGTGATCTATTTTTTTTCTTTTTACGTAGGTTGTGATAATTCTATTTTTCTAGAACTTGTCCTCTTTTATTTAAATTTCCCTTGTTTCTTATACTACATACTTTAGAAGGTGTATACTAGTATGCAGAATAAGTATCTACCTATGTAATACCTAGATACGTAGATCAAAATATAAATACTCAATATGTGTGGCCACAGTTTTCTCTATTGACTTCGTGCTCTTTCTTGATTTCGTCAGACCTAAGATCTTACTGCACCCACCCCAAAAACCACCTCTTAGACCTCTGTATCATTTCTTGGTTTTTTTGTTTGAATGTGTTTGATTAAAACATTTGAGAAAGAGAAAATTAATGTTTCTTTTCTAAATCTTGAAGTTAGAAGTTGCTTAATTCAAAGGTGTGAATTTCTTTCGGCTTTAGCCATTCTGTTTATTACAGTAATCTTATTGTCGTTATTTCCTGAATAGCTTATAATTACAGCTTTGATTTTTCCCTTTTTGAATAAGTTTTCTTTGGTAGGTGTTAAAAATACACTTTTATTTCTTAATTCTACCTTTATTGGACTGTTACTAGAGAAAGTAGTGTATAATTTCTACCTTTGAAAATTTATGCAGGTCTTATTATTGCCACAGAATGCAACCAATTTTTGTAAATGTTCCATAATCTTTGGAAAATAAGGTGGATTCTTGGCAAGTAAAAAAAAACAACAAAAACTTCTATACATAATCATGTGTTACATTTGAAACCTCCATATATTGTTTACATATATTATTTTTTCTGCTTGTTCTGTCAAAAGCATAGAATGGTATATTAAATTTTCTTAGCTCTTTTGTGTTGCTGACAATTTCCTTCTGTAATTCTGACAGTTTTTGATGACTATTTCAATTCAATATTATTCTCTACTTGAAAGTTCATGACTCACATCTTTAATGGCCTGTTTTTAACTCTTGTCAATATAAATTACTTTTTTTCCTTTTTCCTTTGATTTAAATCCTACTTGAATAATTTTGCCAACCCATTTTCCCCCGATACGTCTTTGTAAGTTCTTGTATTTGAATTCTGATCCCCCAACCCTCACATCGGTAATTCTTTTTCTTTTAGTAGGAAATTGAATTCATTTACATTTATTCAGATTGCTGCTTAAGTTGAGTCTCCTTAGTCATTTTCATTATTTTTCTTCTTTTCTTGTCTATTTTTCCCCTTTCTGTATCTTTTTTATGTGTTCCTCATACAGAAATACATAAACACGCATTTTTGCTTTTCTTTTACTACAATAATTGGTTTGATGGTTTTAAGGAAAGGGTAAAGAATCATCTCTTGTCATTATAATAGTCACCCATATAGTACACCAATGTTGAGTTCCTAATGGTAGGCTCCCTAGGATTGGTAAGGTACCTGGAGTTGCTGAGGAGATCTTCCATAAGAGATTAGATGAGAAACTTGTTTGTCTGGAAGGATGTGTTTGAGTCCAGGAGGAGGTAGTCTGGAAACTGTTCTGTGTTGGCACTTCAAAGAAGGGTGGGGATGGCTCTCTGGAAGGTGGTATACAAACCCAAGCAGCAGAGTGCACAGAGCTATAACCAGGAACTGAAGCCAGGAGTACCCTTGTCCAGTCATGCCTTGATCGTGCTCTTGGAAGAATCAAGAAGGTTGGTGTAGTGATGCCTCTCAGTGATGGGTGAGAATCCTTTACAGATTTGTGAATAACCACTCTTTAGTAACAACACCTTGTAGAAGTGGGGAAGAGATAGCTATGATCAGCACACCTCACTTCAAGGCATTCTCTATTAGGTATGTATTAGACTAACCTTCTTGGGTGTGAGTAAAGCCCTGAAGTTGACAGATTACTGGAGAGATGAGATTCTCAAAAGGAAACTATGGAACCTCTGCCAATGGGGCATTTGTTGGTCAGAGCAGTTGGGAAAGAAATGGATGAAACTGAATCTAAACCCCTAGTTTGTGTAAAGGTTAAATCTTAATTCATTCTAGTTATGGCTACTTTTTTTTTTAATTTTTTTTATTCGACAGAGAGATCACAAGTAGGTAGAGAGGAAGGCAGAGAGAGAGAGAGAGAGAGAGAGAGAGAGAGAGAGGAGGAAGCAGGCTCCCCTGCTGAGTGGGGAGCCCGATGTGGGCCTTGATCCCAGGACCCTGAGATCATGACCTGAGCCGAAGGCAGAGGCTTTAACCCACTGAGCCACCCAGGTGCCCAAGTTATGGCCACTTTTAAATAAACTGAAACTTTTAAATAAACTGAAGTTACATTTATTTACTAAGATTGATACTAAAATTTAAAAAATTGACTATGATGAGGTACCTGGCTGGCTCAGTTGGTAGAACATGAGACGCAATCTCAGGGTCATGTTGGATTTGGAGCCTACAAAAAAAAATAAATAATGCACTACATAAGATTGACAAAAACTCATTGCTACATTTAGTTTTGTTGTACATACTTAAGCCTCATATAATAATCATTCCCTTCTGGAGATAATTATTTTGCTTTATCTCTGGAGTGCTGCTAAATATCTTCAAGTAAGTTGTTTTTCAAGAAGAATATTTTGGGTGTTACACAAGTAGAATCTTTCTTCTTGTCGTCTATTTATAGGTGAGACCTTTTTATTCTTCAAGTGATGGTGAAAGTTTTTTTTGTCTCTACTTTATATAATACTTATGGTACTTGATGCTTATAGTACTTAATTGTACTTAAAAAGCCTGTTCATTTGGCCAGTTTGTGTTCTTCCTCAACTTAGCAAAGTTTTCTTCTATTAATTTTCTTTTTCTTGCTTTTTCCCTTTCGTTTCTTCTTGCTTTTTCCCTTTTGTTTTTTTAATTATTATCTTTGTCTTATTTTTCTCTTCTCCATCTCTTTTTTGATCTTATTTACATCTATCTTTCATGTCTTTCATCATGTTAATATTCTTTGGTATCATTATGAATTTTTTGAATTGGTCATGTATGTTAATTTGTGTATCTAACTTGAATTTATTCCAATGTTAAAAAAAACTTCATAAAATCTTACTGACTTTTGAAGATGTCTCACAGATAAAACATACACTTAAACATTCTAGGTATAGTACATCAGAATTCTTTAAAATGCTTCTTTTGTTCTTTTTCTGTGTTAGAGTGGTTTCTTTTCTCAAGGTGATACTCCTTTTTCTGTGCTTCAGATTTAGAGTACTTCCTGTTTCATCAGTTGGGAGAAGCTCAGGTGATCGCCTTATTTTCTTGTTGAAGTTTCATTCTCTGGGATGCAGCCCTGCCTCATACCATCCCTTCAAAATCTGAGTCTGGCATTACCACCTTTGCTCTGCTCTAGGGTAGGGCATATAAGTGGGATCGAGTGAAGTCCTTCAGTTCTTCTTTAGGAAGCCTTCTTTCTCATGAGAGAATCCATCAGTGTTATCCTTTCTATCTGCCTTCTGTTACTTTCTGAAGATCACCAAACAGGAATTCCTTGAGTTTATGGCACCAAAGATGAAATAAGAAAACTTCAATTTCTGGTCAGAATTTTTCCCCATTAAAAAATCCATATAAAATACTCACCTAAATGGGGGAATGAGGTACAAGTGCTTGTCTGTAATATATGGTATATGATATTTTAAAATGTTATATATTGCATTACATTATATTTTATATTATGTGCTATATATACAACATAAGTTACACACAGTATATTTTATAAAAATCTGAAATCGTTTGTTAATCTCTAGCCATGATAGTATTCGTAGTGTTTGTTCCAGATATTCATTAATCCTTGTAAGACCCCAGAATACTGAGAATACTAAAACCATCCAGTATGACCTCCCTTCCTTCCCTTGCTCTGCGTCCCTTGCTTCTGCGTCCCAACTTGGACTCTGTGATCTTTCATTTGTCCTCCTAACTAAGAGATCTCTAGCAATTCCCATATTTATCATTCTCTTGATCTTTGATTCATCAGTTGCCTTTTCCTTTTCTTGAAACATAACTTTTTACTCCTTTTCTTAAGATGGAATATTTGCTTAAATCCTTCCTTTGAGAAAGTAGTGTATATGTGATGCTTCCTCTTCATTACCATGCATACATCCCTACTGCAAGTTTTTCCTACTAAAATAATTCTTCTGAAAGTAACTTAACCTAGGAATCTTTAACTCTTTCTTCATGATCTTCCACCTCTTAGTAGTCTATGAAATTGAGTCTTCTTTCCATATCACAGAAACCCTTTCCAGCCTGGAGGTCTAGGTTTGCTTGCTTCTCCACACCTGTGATGAATTCCTCTCCAGCTCTACTAGCTCTTCTGATTCTTCCTTCTCCCTAAGGTTTCTGGTGCTTCTGTGAACTTTCCTAGATTTTCCTCTTCAATGAATTCATCCATCCTGGAAAATTTTTAGTAATAACTCTTGAATCTAGATCTTTCATTTTGAGAACTTCTTCCTGAGATCCCAGCATTTCCCTTAACCACCTGATAGACAATACCTCCCAGAGTCTTATTTTGGATGCTTAGGATCTTAGAATTCTCTTTTCTCCTTCTTCCCATGTCGACCAGTAACAAAATCCTTTCAGTTTTTGGAAATGTCTTTTGTGTTTTGAGCATCCTTTAACTGCACCATCATCTCCACTTTGGGTCTCCTCTCTTCATACTGAAAGCCACCCATAGAGCACTCTTTCATCATAGGCAGTGATGGACTTCACCTCTTGTCATTGACTTCTTATAAGGAACAATGTGGAAAAGCCTACCCAATGCCAATTTCTGCTTTAGGCAAACATTCTGAAGGCTCTGTTATTATTCACGTATTGTGTAAAAGTGTTGGAATGTAAAAATACCTGATAGTATGATAATAGTAGATCCCTTTCAAGTTCCATTCCTTTCTACCCCAGGATAGTAATGTTTTAAGTGTGTAAGTACTACAAAGAGGTGACCTTAATATTTTTATTTTTAGTCACTCCTAGGGAACCATGTTCTGCGATTTACCTATCCCTTATGACTGATCAAAAATGAAAAATGATACTCGACATCTTCCAAATGAGTTATATAGTTCATTGTAACATCCCCTTATAGCTATCATATTATCCAGTTTGGTAATTTTGATTAAATCTCTGGTACATGACAGAAGTAGTTGAAATATTTATTTAAAATATACTTTTACAAGAAATAGATAAACTGAATTATAGGCTTTAAAATGTTTTGATAAAGATTCTCTTGAGAAATTGGTTTGGGCCCTGGGTCTGGGAGCTCCTCTGCCAGACTCATGGCTTGGTGATTAAACTGCAGCATGCTGGGTTCAGCATTATTGTCTGGTCTGTGATGGCAGCTCACCTCTGCACAACACATAGGAGTTTATGATGTGCTTCTATAATTCTGTTTCCCAGTCTTTACAATAACTTTGAGGTGGGTAGACACTGTTGTACTAGTGTCACTTAATAGCCAAGGAAAAATGAGGGTTGGAGAGGTTGAGTGGATGGAGAAAGTGACATAGCTAGAAAGTGTCAGATTCTGGTTTCACATTCTGGCCTCTGACTCCACAATCAGTGTAACTCCCTTATACAATGTTATCTTGGATGTGCACTTATAAGACTTGTCTTTCATTTTCTCTGGAGTCCCCTCTCTAATTTGGATATGAGCCCATCACTATTAGTGATCTATTATTTATCTTTCTATTCCTAAGGACCATCACAGCCACTGTGAGCAGAGTTGCCCACTACATTAGTATTTGATAAATCAATCAATACATATAAGTAGTAACATTTGCTGAATGTTGGCTTGTTTCAGATGCTAATACTGATAATAAACTGATTAATATCTGTAACGAAGTATTAACTCATTTGATCCTTGGAATCACCTTATGAGTTAGGTATGGTAGTTATTACTTCTGTAGTGGAAGAAACTGTCAGCTAGAAGTGACGTAATCACCCACACCTTTTAAGTGGTAGAACAGGTATTGAAACCCAGAACTGACTTAGTTGCTATGTAGTTGCTTAGTAGAACTGGCTTTCAATATTTGAGTCTATTTTATACAGATCAGGCAATAATGGAGTGGTGGTTTGAAAACATGATTACAAATTATTTGACAGTTCTTCCATGGAAATTTCTGACATTATATCTTCTTCTGTTAAATCTGGGGAGTTGGAAAGTGACACTGTGTGGCTTCCAAGACTGGGCTATAAATGGCCATGCAGCTTCCACCTTGTTACATGGGACACCTGTTAATAGAGCCCGGAACCATCCTAAAAGTCTTTCTAACTCAAGGATGCCACATCTTGCAGGAAAGATCTGTGTAGGCACCTCTGGCTAATTGTCCAAGCTGATGTTAGCTCTATAGGTTGAGTCAGTGCTACTGGCAGATGTATAAATCAAGAATCCTCCAGAAGATTCCTTCCCTAGGTGTGTGCATCACTACCAGTCATTCTAGTGTCGCTGGCTAACGCCCCAGACACTATCATCTTCTGTATGCTCAATTCACAGAATCTGTGAGCATAACAGTCGTTGTTTTATGCCACTATAATAACCAGAATAATGGGATTTAATCATAGTTAAATAAACACACCCATATCCTGAAGCCATTTGGTTTCTGATAATATTATTCTAGGGCTGTTGAGTTGAACCAATCAAATGTCATATGTTACACACACTACACCAGAGGGTGCCGTGCGTTAAGCTGAAAGTGTTTCAAGGGATTGGCCTGTTGCAGAGCTCTTTGCTTCCAGGAAAGCCACAGGAATATGGAATCTCTTGTTGATATTCTGCTGAGCTCAGTGGGTTGCATGTTTGTTTTTGGCTTCCTGCCCAAGAAGTCTTGGCAATCATGTCATTCCTTCCCTGATTATTTTGCAAGTGGGTATGAATTATTGCTGCTGTACTTAGGTTTTATTCTCCAGATAACTGGTGCATTGGCTTTCTTTCTTGACTCTCTAAGTCTCTTTCCACCCCTAGATTTGTCGAGGATAGGCTAGACTTGTAGAAATTGAAGAATGGCTAGTGTTAATTCAGGCTCTCTTCCGAAGCCAGGATACATTCTCTTGATTTTTGTTCTTTGTATATCCTACTATAGACTGAGGATATCAGTTTGCTTTTCCAGGTTCTAGGCATCACTAAAAACAGATATGTGAACTCTGGACACACAAAAGACATCAGAGGACCTTATTGCTAATGCGTATGAGTAATTGCAGTTGTGATGTGTTCTGAGCCAAAATTGCTATTTGAACCTTTCATTTATTCATTCATTGAGAAATGATTGAGATCTATATACAAGGCATTCTGCCAGATTTAATGAATCTACACTTATACCAGAAATATGATACATTCATTCCCTTTTTTTTTTTTTAGTACCTGTACTCTGGAATGTGACCTTATCCATAGTGTACCTGACACAGTTCAGGGTCTCAATTCATATTTATAGAATTACTATAAAAGTGATGTTTTTCTTTGGAGAGTGTTTATTCATGAAGTGTTTCCTTAGGTTTTCATCTTCTATTTATCCTTCTAAGCTCCAGAAGTCTCAAATTTATACTTCTTGTAGTACGGAATTTGGATTTTCTATTACATTTTTATGTGTTCTGATTTAATAAGGGCCTTATCACCCACTAAACGTTTTTTTAGGTGATGATGCATGAAGTATTTGGTGGGACAAGGCCTTTTTCTGTCTAGACCTCAGTTTTCTATAAATTAAGGGATTTGAATTAGGTAAGTGGATTTCAGCCAACATGTCAAGAATCTCTGGGACAGGCTAGAAGTTGGGGGGGCACTTGTAGTTTCTAAGCCCTTGCCAGTTATATTTAAAATATAATTTTTAAGAAACATAGAGAGGGTCTTCCCACAGGCAGTTGAGGGTTGCTTATCTGTTTGCAAACTATGACCAGCCAGCAGCCTGTTGTATAGACCACAAGCTGAAAATGTTTTAACAATCATTTTTAAAAAGTAAAAACCAAGCAACAAACCAAGAAGAGTGTGTGACAGAGATGATATTGTGACCTGAATGCCTCATATATTTACCTAAAATATTACTCCATCTCCTTATAGGAAAGTGTGCTGACACCTAATGTAGAGCAAGGATGGCATGCACATGGCTTATATGGGGGTGGTCTATTCTGCCGTGCCCATGGCAGACATCTTTATTGTGTTACAGAATTGTTCTCCATCTGCTTTTAGAATCCCCAGCAACTCAGTACTCCTGAATGTTAATACTAGTCCAGCAGAGTTGAGCTTTTACCTCTCAAGTTTTCATTGGCTAGACTACCCATCCTCAGAAGGAAGAATTTTGAGGCAGTCTGAGTGCCCCCAATCATCCTTCTAACCTTGAAGTGCATTCTAGCTGACTTCCTCTGCCAACGTGTGCATGTCTTGTGCCCTGGGGCTTTATCCAAAGTCAATAAAGGTGGCACTGCTCCTACTCCTAGCAGGCCAGAAATGCCAAGGAATTAACTCCCTCTAGAGCTGCTTCAGGTAGGTGTATAAATACCCCAGCTCTCTTGCTTTTTGCATAAGATAATTTTGAGGCATCTTCAACAAAATTTGCAAGTTTCCCCAATGAGGTTAAGTTATAGTTGCTGATTATGGTAGCAGGCCAAATAATGCACATTGACTAGTTCTCTACCTTTTCCTGTGATAGTATTCTCTTTCCTGTTGATGTTCTCTCCATCTCCCCCAATAAACCACTTGTATCCCAATCCTTATCTCAGAGTGTGCTTCTGGGGGGACCTAAATCATGTCTGATTTCAAACATATTTCTCCATTCAAGTAATGCTTTTACAAAAGCTTCTAACTTAAAGCATCATGAGCTTCACTTGCAAGTCTTGGAAATGACTGGCTGTAGTTATTCATTTTGAGGGCAACACAATTTTGTGTGGTCTGATGTCTCTATTGTTGACTCAGATTATGGATGGGTCAACCAATTAATTTTCTGATTGAATACTGGGAGCTTTCAGCTGATTTCTCTAGACTCTTATTAGCGAAGAAACTTCTTAGGTGCCCTTAAAATGGAAAATTCGCAACCAATAAACAATTGAATCTTAAAATTTACGTTGGCCAGGCAGGTAGCTGTACCACGCTCTAATAATAATTCCATTTTTTCTCACATGCTGGCAGAAAATGCAGGCAGCTGTGACCAATTATGCTGAGCGCAGCAAACTCAAACTTATTAAAGGTAGGAAACAGGCTGTTTCAGGATGTGAAAAACTGAACATAATCTGAAGATAATTTCTCAAGTGTATGGTGTAGTTGCTGTTTTTATTTGATTTCTTAAGCCAGCATTAAGTTTTTAGTCCCCAGTGTAGGGCAGGGAGCCTGGTCTTAGTTAATACATAAAAGTCAGAATGCAAATATATGGGCTATATTTCTGGACCAACCAACAACCAAATTGAATGATGCACACAAATTATCTGTTGCATTTAGTGTTCCAAAAATGCAGCTGGTAGTGCCCCCTTGTGAGAGGAATTTTGACGAATGTTTGGGCTTTGAAATCTAAAATCAAGGAAAACAAGATGGCAGAGCGTTGTAATTATTTGGCTCATGGGTTTGCATGACATTTTGGAGCAGTGTTTCATGAAATGATTTTCATGATACTGGGGAAAAAATTCATTTTTTTGTTACCAAGAGTTTTCTTTTAATCCCCCAAGTAACTTTTCTTCCTTTCACCACCTCTGGCTTCCCCCAGAGAAGTTGATTCCATCAGGACTTGTTCCATCACCATGATTCTGATGTTTGCCAAGCTTTTAAATAGAGTTTTCCATGATGTAACAGGGACCTGGTTTAACTTCTCTCCCTCCTCTAATAGAAATAATTGACCCCTCTGCTTGTTATCTCTAATGAGAGCCAGCCAGGGATCAGTCCCTCTCCTCAGTCTTCTACTAATGGAATCTTTTTCAGCACCATGTGGTATTTTACACCTGTTTGTAGAACCGTACCCAGGTTTTTCATGCTGCCAAAAGCTTACCTTATTTTTCTATACAGCTTTCCTGTTCACCCAGCTCAATTTGTTCCTTTCATACTTACTCATGTGACTGTGTGTTACCCCTTAAATGAGCTCTCGAGCTGTTTTTAATCGCATATTCATTTAGTCAGTTATGTGACTAATGTCTTGTTTTCCCTACTAGCCTATATGCCCCAAAAGAGCAGGGATCATATTGGTCCATCTCTATATTCCCAGTGCCAAGTTTTTTCCTAAAATGGTATTGTTAAATGATACTAATTGCATATTATATATATTAGCATACTTACATTTATTAATTTAGAATTGTAATTATTCATTACTATGTTCCATGAACATACTTAGCCTTGGGGGACATAGAGAATATATACACATGCATATGTAATTTGTAATGTATAATATACAATGTATAAAACATAATGCAATAAAAAAGTATACATATGCATTGCTATATACTATATTATACAATTATATTACTATGTACTACATAATGTGTATGCATACTATATAATGCATATGTAACATGTGTAGCACTAATATACGTATGTAAAAATACATGTGTATACATATTTAGAGGAACTTTAGCCTTTTCTCTTTCAAAGTGTCTGATTTTCAAAAGTGTTCATCAAAAGGAATAAGAAGCTTGTTGGAGTTTGTTGTCTAAATTATGTTTATTTTTAATTTTTTTGACAGATTGTTTGTTTTTTATTGTTTCAGACTGAGAATGTACAATGCACTGGCTACATTTATATTAGTTGCCATGGTTTCCAATACTTTAGAAATTGTCCAAGAAAGGAGTGGAATTTTTCTCACCATGCAAAGATGTTTTTTTTCCCCAACTTGTTTGTGCCCACGTAATGTACCAGTTTGAATCGTCTGCTTCTCTCTTCCCCATCTGTGCTGTTTGCAAGGGGTGGGGAGGGGGGGAAAAAAACAGGTGGAGTTAGACACAGCCTTCATTCCAGAAACAATTAGCTCAGAAATAGACTGCTTCCTGTATACGGAAGGTCTCTGTCTCTGCAGTGTAGATACGGCATCTGTAGTACATTTCACTTTGCTCAAATGACTCCTACAGGAACGCATAAGAGTGTATGTGGAGAAGGTGGGGCGAAGGGCACTGGTTCTTCAGAGGCAGCACTGTCAGGGCATGCCAGCAACTTTGTGGTTGAGGCTGCAGTTGTTGCTAGTTATTTTTTCTTCTGTGACCAATTGAAAGGATCTGCTTTAACAGGGATGACTGCCTTTGGTTCTGCTCTAATTGCTTATCTGTATTTTTATCTCAATTCACCCCAAAAGGAAAATGCATCTTTCTCTTGGGAAAGTGTTACTTACTCTGCATTCTCTGGCTTGTTTTTATTGCAGTCGCCTTACTGTGTCCTGGCATGACCCTCTGAATAATCGCTCATTTACTGAACACTTCCTATGGTCTCAGAACTGGGGTTCCTGATGGTGTCAGTATTCACTTGACCTTCAAAATAACCCTGTAAAGTTGATGTTGTTGTTATCCCTCATTTTATACATGAGAAAACAGCCAGAATCCAATGCATGGACTTGGGACTTGAAAACAGATCTTTCTAATGTCAAACATTTCTTAACTCATTCATTAAGAAATGGACTGAAAACTTGCTAGGATGTGGATAGTTTTCTAAGAACTGACAATACATTGCCGAACAAAGTAGATAAAATTCCTACTCTTGTGGAACTTCCATTCTATTCGCCTTGAAACAAGGTTGTGGTATTTCTCCTATGTCTCGCTGAAACCATAGAAATATTTTGTCGGAAAACAAAATGATTTATTTCATTCTGTAAATTATGGTCATACCCATGTCAGTAAGCTGGTTGGGCTCTGTCAAGAGAAGGAAGGTCTAAGAGCAAAGTTTGCAGTACGTGCTTAACCTTTTATTCTCTTCCCCAAGTGAGTTCTGCCACAGGAATAGGCCCCAAGACTATTCTATGTGACTTTTCTATGTCACATTATCCTCTTAACCACCATGGCCAAGCTGATGAGCTTTTACCTTGGCTAGATACATAAGTTTTGTGGGTTTTTTTTTTTTGGCCTAGAATTTGGAATTAGAAATCATGCTACATAATACCTGCTGGTTATTTGAAGAGAGATTTAAACTCATTTTTGACTGTCATTCTTGGCTAGGTACACACAGGAATACTGGGAGTTTGCATTGAGAGAGAGAGAGAGAGAGAGAGAGAGAGAAACTATGATGGAGGAGGGGACAATTCAGTTGATCGCCATAGAGAAGCAGCACTACATAAGTATGTGATCCCAGAAAGAAGAAAACCCAGAGGGTACTTCCTTCATACAGCCCTTGAGTTTCTTTCTCAGTTTGTGCTGGTAAGGAACCTGCCCATGAGATTTGGTACCAGGAGTGGTCCTAGGAAGCAGCCTGCTAGGATGGATTTTTGGAGGTGGATCTCTTGCCAGCAGTTGGTCATGAAGACACTGTGACTGATGGTGGATGGACTTGGCAGCAACTGCTAGTTTGAAGTTATAGTGCATATGCTAAGCCGAGAGTGTGGCCTGCAGTGAACCCATAGAGGATACAGGTGGAAGGGATCCTCCAACTTGTGCACTAATCCCAAGCATTTTTAAGAGAAGAGAGGGGGCGCCTGGGTGGCTCAGTGGGTTAAAGCCTCTGCTTTCGGCTCAGGTCATGATCTCAGGGTCCTGGGATCCAGCCCTGCTAAGCAGAGACCCTGCTTCCCCCCCCCCCCCCCACCTGCCTCTCTGCCTCCTGTGATCTCTCTCCCTCTGTGAAATAAATAAATAAAATGTTAAAAAAAAAAAAGGACAAGCTTAGGATAATCAATAACCAAATTCAATAAAAGCATGAGGATCAAAGGGCCTCCTCTGCAGCTTTTATTTATTTTTTCCTTTTATTAACATATACTGTATGATTTGTTTCAGGGGTACAGGTCTGTGATTCATCAGTCTTACACAATTCACAGCACTCACTATAGTACATACCTTCCCCAATGTCCATCACCCAGTCACCCTATCCCTCCCACCCCCCTTCCCTCCAGCAACCTTCTAAAGAGAACTTTGTCACCTGTTGCTGGAGGACATAACCAGATATAATTGGGAGATTGGCAAAACTCTGTAGAAAGAATATTCCGAGTCTGTGTAAGTCTATGTCAAATCACAGCCAAGAAAGTGTGGTCTTGAAGTGGGGTAGACATACTTGAGCAACTTGAACTTGCAGCTGCGCCTGACCCCTCTCAGCCTGTAGAGGCATCTCTTGACTTTGTTGGAAGATAGAGCCCATCCCATCCTTCTATGCTGTATCTTTTGCTTGAAGCTATAGAGAAATCTCAAATGATGCAAGTGCTTCATAAGATGTTAGTCTTCAGAATCTGCTTCCTGCTCTTCCTCTCCTGGTTACCAGGCCAGTAATGAGGGACAGATGGCAGGACGAGCAGCTCTGAGGTGTCCTAGGAATTACATGCCAAAGGGGTCACATGACTATCATGCACTAACTGGAAATGAAGAGTTGGAGTTTGAGGGGGAAGAAGTGAGGTGGGGCGCATAATCGAATAAGGAGAGCTTGTTGATAGGGGGCAGTCACTTAGGTCACCTGATTGACACTGGGGCAGGAGTCACCTAGGTCACCTGATTGACACTGGGGCAGGACTCCGGAAGCTGGGCCTACTAGGTTTCTGGGGTAAGCCTTAGAAGCTCAAACAAATGGGTCCCATATTTGTGGGACAAATTGAAACAAGGTTGTGGTATTTCTTCACATTTGAAGTGACAAAGATATGGCAGAACTTCCATGACTGATAATGGAGGAAGGTGCCAGAAGGCTCACAGAGCTAGCACTCTAGAATGGGTCTACTGTAAGAGAACAGAAAACCTACCAGTTAGCTCTGTCTCCTGAGGGCCCTGAGCACACTCCATTTACTACGGGGATAACTAACCTAGTGGGGAGGAGAGTACCAGCCTTAGAGAGTCCTTGAGAAGCTCAGTGGGGGCTGTCCATGTAGACCAGAACTGAGAGTTGGACATGTTGGTACAGAGCTAGGATTCCGGGTGGCATGGGGATAATACGATTTTACATGATCAGAGGCCAGAGAGCAGCACTTAGACATCAGAAGCAAAGCAAGCTTATTTTATTCATTAATTGTGCTGTAAAGTGACTAGCAAAGTTGGAATGGCATCCAAGGGCCTGACCTTTGGGAATCCATGAGATGTCTAATAAAGCCGTCCCTCCATAAATCATGAGTTTCTAAATCCTTACTTGAAGCTTAGATCTTGGGGTCTTGATACAAGATGACTCCTTATCTTGCCACAGACCTCCCCTGTCTCAGCCTTCCTCATTTTGGAAGGATAGAAGAGAGACCTCCTTCCAAAATGGATGTCTGGGCCTCCCAGAAAGTTGTCAGATGAGAGATGGCAACATGGCAGCCCTTGGTATGTCTCCCTTAGAGCGAAAGCAGACGTCTTGTCTCAGCCCAAAGTAACGGCCCTGAAAATACAGCTGGAGCTGGCTTGTATGGGAGTGAAAAGTGCTGTCCTGTGGTTGCCAGAAAGCACACATTTCCACCAGTGAGGCATGTGGGTTCTCCCGAATGGAGGAGGCCGGGACCCGGTGAGTCGGTGAGGGTCCAAGTTGGTCACAAAGGTGAGTCCCAATAAAAGAAGTGTGTACTTTCATAGACAACTTGATGCTTTTAAAGTGGCTTTTTGGCCTGTGTTCTCACTAGATACTGTAATAGGCTGAGTTATTGTGCATCACGCATGAGAGAAACAAACTTAAGTTCGGTCCAAGAAGAGAATCTGTTAACTCACAGAATTCTGGGAAGGGTTGAGTAAGTCACATCACAAAGAAAGGCAGGTAAGCAACCCAGTGATGAGAACAAGTGGACCCAGGAATTCAAATCTGTCAAGTCTTAACCTTTGGCTGTCCAATTCTTGTCCCTCTTGCTTTTTTCCTATGTGAGATCTTTAAATACTCAGTCTGTTGACTCATCAGTAAAACAGAAACGACCCTACAAGAATCAAATGAGATAACACGTGAAATAGCACAGTAAATGTTAACGGCCATTGGTGTAAAGTGCCAGTCACCATAATGTCCTGCCACTGTGAGTTCGTTTAATGTTGGGATTATGTCTTACACACGTTTAGGTATGTCTCTAAGGTAATGCCAGCATAGGACTTCCCATGTTATCAAAACTTGATATATATTTCCTGAATCTTTATACCATAATAATGCACTATCCATGCTAAAACCTGTTACTCATCCGCTTAGAAAATAATTATTGAGTCTGGACAGGCACACGCATGAACATAGCCACACACACCGACACACAACTAGGTTTGTGTTATTCTACCTGTGGCATGATCACATTAGGAACTGCTCATGTATCTGATCCTGAGTCAGCATTTAGATCATTGTGATCCCGGAGAACTCTGGCAAATCTTCATATGCTGTCAGTGCTTGAAGTGTGGGAACGTGCAACAAAGACCACAATTGCCTAGTGTTTTCACATCTGAAAATTCACTTAAGGCCAACATATTTGGGGTTTTTATTATTTAGACACATGTTTTAGCTCTGTATTTTTTTAAAATTCTTTTAAAGGTTTTTATTTGACAGATAAAGTAGGCAGAGCTGCAGGCAGAGGGAGAGGGAGAAGCAGACTCCCTGCCAAGCAGGGAGCCCAATGCGGGGCTCGATCCCAGGACTCTGAGATCATGACCTGAGCTGAAACCAGACATTTAACGACTGAGCCACCCAGGTGCCCTTTAGCTCTGTATTTCATTCAGCATATATAGATACATGCTTTCTAAGGATTTCTAAAATAACTCCGTTCCTTTTTATTTTCTGTTTTTCTGGGTCCATTGGACAGATCTTCCTAGAACAGAGGAGAAAGGAAACACATGTTAATTTGTTCGCTTGGAAAAGGTGCTGGGAACCTGTCTCCTGAGGGACACCTGCTCGGCTCTCGCTCTGGCTTGCAGCCACACCTTCCCCAGACTGATTCATTTCTGGGGAAATAGCCATGGTTTTTCAGTTCCCCTGGAGTGGGGCCTGAAAGCGACATTCTAGTTTCTGATGTCAGTTCCAAGAGGTTCATTTTCCCCCCTTTCACGGGGAGGGTTTTTAACAAGGCATGGCCTCAGTAGATTCCCAGGGCAGTGAGTTCTGTGTGGCACTGGCAGCAAGGATCTTCCTGTAGGAAGAGAAAGACCAACGATTCATTATTTTCTCACTTGCCATTGAGCCTTTTCTTGCTTACAAAGCTGTGGCAATGCCAATATTGCATGGCTGAGAGCAGGGGAAGGCTTTTTCCAGAAATTGCGTATTGTCTCCTTTAAAACTGTCTCATAGTTACGTGGTTGCCCAGTTTTCTTCATCCTCATTTGCTCCACCCCTTAGAAGGGCTGAAAGCATCTCTGTTACTTGCATGTTCTGTGGAGCTGACAAGCTGCCAATTGTCCTAGCCTGAGTTTCTAGAAAGACAAGCCATGAAACGGATACAGTCCCAAAGACCTCACTGAAGGAGAAAGTGGGTATGAGGTAGGGAAGGAACAAGGACAAACGAACCAATATAAACCATACTACCAAGTGAGCAATGGCTTGGTATCAAGTGGGATTGATTGTTCCATCTTAAAAGGCTATCTTCACACAAGTTTATAGATTGCATCTCAGGACAGTTGCTGCAAGGGAAAAAGGAAGAGATTTCTTTGCTCCCCCCAGATTTCCAATGTCCCAAGGTTTCCCTGGTGGGGCATTAATGCTTTCCTACTTCCAAGCAGGATCCATTACCTCCACTTCCAAGAGAAAGACCTGAGGGAAGAGAGGAACAGTATGCAGAGCACAGGTGTAACGTAAAGCTCTAGAACTGTGTGGCCAGTGAGGTCCAGTTGGTTGCAGTTAGCTGTGGCTAACACCAGTGGCCAGATCTTACTATGTAAGTAACACATAACAGATGTTTCGTACACACAGTAATTTGCAAGGAGACCTTTTTCTTAAAGAGACAGTTAATTGTTGCATGTTTACTTGGGGGATGATATTGCACAGTGGCTGAAAGAATGCACTTTCCGTCCGGCAAAGGGGATTCTGATGATATATGTGCCACTCTCTGTGTGATCTGGGGACACAGTATTCTCACCTGGGGCATGAGGCCAAGAAAAAGACCTACTTCGTCTCATTTTGTGAGGATTAAGTATAATAAGTATAATAATAAGTATAAATAATTCATGTTTGAGATTTAACACAGTATCTGATCTCTGATAACTGAAAAGATTAGTAGGTGGTGTTAACACTTTCCCCCTTTCTGGCATTATTTTGTATTTCTGTGAAAATAAGACTTTATTTACATAGGCTTTATATACCATCCCCCCCCCCAAATATCCACACCTTGGTTTAGGAGTAACTGGTTGATTCTGTGTATAATTTGAGACCCTGAGATGGAAGAGGAAAACTAGGTTGTCACAAGGGAGAAGATAGAGACAGTACAGAATTTCAGGGATGAGTTACAGGGGAAGGAATCTGTATTTAATAAGTTCTCAGTTGGTTGTGATACAGGTTATCCACAAGTCAACTACTGGAAACTACTTTTATAGATGACAGCTACCTCTAACCACAAGCTTGAACTTTATCAGTTACAATGATGGGATTTATGAGCTTTCAGGTGGTGTTTTTCTTTTATAACCTCCCTAAGGTAAAATCACACACACACACACACACACACACACACACACACACACACACAGGTTTTCATGGTTTTTGTTTGTTTCTTGAGGGATTGGACACAGGGTACAAAGGAAATCGTTCGAATGCCATAAATTGCTTGAGTTTTGTTGTTTGGGGAATGTATAGAACAAATGATGAGTTTCCCCCCCAAAACTTGCCAACTCTCATACATATTCTTGTTAACTACAATTTTAAAAGTGTCCTGTGTGGATTCAGCTCTCAGTTATGCTCTAGAGAGGTAGTCTGCTTTGTGAACTATGGATGCCACTTCTGTTTCCACGGCCGGCATGCTGGGGATAGCTGGCTTGCCTCCCCTCTGGGGAAAGCATGTGTTTATCCAGGAAACAGTCCCTCAATTCTAACATTGGCCTCAGCAAAACCTATTAGAAGGCAGATCCAGTGATCCCGAAAAACTAAAATCCGACTTGAACACCTTCCAAAAGCAAGCTGAAATGGCCTTTGGATTATCCATGGTAGTGGATTATTCACACCACTGCTCCTCTATTAAGAAGCAGTTATTGAGAGTTCACCATGTAGACCGTCTCAAAACTGTCAGTGGGCACTTTTAAAAGTCAGCTGGATATAGCTCAGAACATGCCTCCCTGTAAGTTGTGTGAGGAACTGTGGTTAGACTCCTAGATCCGTGGTTCTCAAAGTGTGGTGTCTGACCAGCAGCAGCAGCCTCACTAGGGAACTTGTGAAAACTCAAGAAGAAGATCCTTTGCCTTTTTAATTAAAAGGCATAATGAAAAACAACCTTTGTGAGTGCGGTGGAGGGTATACAGTGCCTCCGCACACTTCACACTTTCTCCTTCTAGTGACCCTGTGAGCGTTTAGGATTATTACTTTCATTTTTTTGAAGGAAGAACCTGGTACTGGGGAGTGCAGTTGCTTATCTAGCATTACTGTTCTTTCCCCTGTGTCAGTGGTTCTTAAACGTTTTTGCTTCAGGTCCCCAGTTACTGAGAACCCTAAGGATCTTTCATTCATGGCATTTACATCTATACACATTAACCACTTTGTAACTGAAAACTGAGGAAAATTTTAGGATAGTGTTATTTCATTTCAAGTAATGTGAATAGAGGTGTCTGGGTACCTCAGTGGGTTAAGCCACTGACTCTTGATTTTGACTCCGGGTCATGATCTCAGGGTCAGGAGATCAAGCCCTGTGTCGGGCTCTGCCCTCAACGGGAAGTCTGCTGGAGATTTTTCTCTCCTGCCCCTTCCCCTGCACATGCGTGCTCTCTTTCAAATAAATCCTTTAAAAAGTAACATTAATAAACCAATCACACTGTAATTCAAATATGTATTTATTATTTAAAAAATAATTTCTAAAAGAACAACAACTTTTAGCTCCCATCTTGTACAACAAGTCCTTTTTGAGCACAGTGCTGTTTCCCCCCATATTTTTGTCCTTCTTACTGGTTATGTTGCTGTTTAAAATAGACCCCAGGGGCCCATGGGTGACTCAGTTAAGCCTCCGCCATTGGCTCAGGTCACAATCTCAGGGTCTGGGGATCAAGCCCCACTTCAGCTCCCTGCTCAGCAGGAAGTCTGCTTCTCCTTCTCTCTCTTCCTCCCCCACTGCTTGTGCTTTCTCTCTCTCTCTCACACACATAATCTTAAAAAATATATATATATAATGGACCGCAAGCATAGTGCTGTCTTGTGTTCCTCATTTCAAGAAGGCTGTGGTGTGCCTTCTTGAGAAAATGCCATGTGTTAGAAAACCCTCATTCAGTTACGAGTTCCACTGTTGTTGGCTATGGGTTCAGTGTTAGTGAATTAGCAGTGCGCATAAAATAAGGTTTCTTTAAACAAAGACACGAACAAAACAAGGTTACATATAGTGGATAAAAATGGTGTAACCAGCGGCTCACAAGAACCTAATCCTGTGTTCTCCTGGGAGTAATGGTTTAATATTTGCTGGTTCTATATTTGTAACTATTAGATACAACATTTACTACCATGACTAATGAGAATTTACTGTGTCATCCTAGGACCTTCTGTGGTCACTGAGTACGCATTCATGACCCTGAATTCTGGTGTTAGCTCTCCTACATACTTACTGTATTTAAGACCGGGGGACCTTCCAAAGTAACTTTTCTGAGTCTCAAACAGAGCCCTGGCCAATATTCTTCTGCCTTATGGTGGTTTGAATTGTGTTCCCCAAAATAGTATGTTGAAGTTCTGTCTCCCAGAACCTGTGAAGGTGACTTTATTTGGAAATAGTCTTTGAAGATGTAATAAAATTAAGATGAGGCTATATTGGATTCAGGCAGGTCCCAAATCCAATAACTGGTGTCCTTAGGTAGAGAAAAATTGGGTGATACCAAGACACAAAAGAGCCCCACTGGAAAGAAGGGCATGTGCAAATGGAGGCAGAGATTGGATTTAGGATCCTACAAGCCCCAAAGAGCACCCAAGGATTGCTGGCAAGCACCAGAAGCTGGGGCGGAGGCATGAAACACCTTCATCCCCAGAAGGAACCAACCCTGTAGACCCCTTGGTTTTGGACTTCAGTCTTCTAGAACTTTGAGATAATAAATTCCTATTTTAAGCCACCCTGTTTGTGGCACTTAGTAGCAGTAATCTTAGGAAATGAATACCCTTTCACCTGGAAGGTAGTATCATTGATGAAATTCTGCAGAAAAGAACTGCAAATTGATTTATGAGAAAAGGCTATTTGATCAAATGCATTGTGGTAGTTCACAACTGGCAAGTCCTCTGCTAATTAACTGGAAATCCTAACCTCCAATCTTTAGGTAGCGGGTGTCACTGAGAAGTAGGACACTGAAGAATGAGCTCATGGGAAAGTTTCTGCACGTGGCATTTCACACACTCAGATCAAATGCTGTTTAAAGGAGGAATGATAAATATTAATGTGGCACCTGCTTCAATTACTTTCAACTAGCAGAAGCTGACAGTTGCGGCACACAGTGAGACCCTGAGGAAGCAGCTCTTGACACTGGCAAACTCACTTTAGCGAACCTTCCTGAGCCAGATCCGGTGCCTATTCTAATTGGTCCTCTGAGGTGGGAGGTTGTACACCAGCCTGAAGGCCCTTGGTGACTGGAGGGCTATTTGCTGCCTCTCCAGCCACACAGGGGTTCTATGCATTGCCTCTTAGGTCGGCTTCCGGGGAAGGGAACTGCTGGCCAGATTTCTTTCTCACTCAGGTTCCTGGAGATGGGCCTAGGGAAGATTAGCTGCTTTGGAAGCTCCTTCATTAGTTCCTGTGCACGTGGAACAGCCACATTTCTTTAGGATTTTCCCTGAGGTAGAGTTTGACTCATTTGCCTCTATTTCCAGCTGCTGCAGCGGTCACTCATTCTCATGAAGCTGGCAGGGTATCTTCGAGGGGATGTAGCTTTCCCATGCTCTGAGTTATTGATGGGGGCATCAGGGCTTTAGAGTCCTGCATAGGACTGAAATAAAATCAGACAGACAGCAATAAGTACCTGTGCCTATGTCTGGGCCTGCTTCTGGCCACGTAAATTATTTAGAAATTGCTCAAAATCACCCTCAGTGACAAGCTTCACCAAGAGATGGGGAGGACTGATGATCTATTCTCCAGAAACTGCATGGCAAAAAGAGCATCTCCAAGTGAAATTTTTCAGCCGCAATTTATAGAGGATTGTAGGTGTGCCAGCTGCTACACGAAGTGCTTAGTAAGATTTAATGCTTTAAATTCTAGCAACTCTAAGTTGAAACAACTATTACCATTATTGTACATAGAAAGACTCCTAAGAATAGGAGAAATGGAGTAAATTTTCCAGGTGACAATTAAGTGATAGAGCCTGCTTACAAATACTGGTCTACTTGACTCCATTTCTAATCTTGCTTCCCAAGTGAATAACCCCTGATCAGAGCTTGGAAAAAAAACCCATACATCTACACAGACACATACATGTACATACATACACACGTGTCAGAGCTTGAAATACATGTATATATACACATACACACATCCATATGTTGGATTCTTAGGTTAGAACGAAGTCTATGCTTGGCAGAAGACCAGTACTGATCACTCATGTAGATAGACCAGTAGATGGACAGAGCTCTAAGAATAGGGACAGTTTCTCTTTACCCATCAGTGCGTACCCAGAGAATAGGTTAGTATGTGACACAAATAAATACTCCGTAAATATTTGTTGAATGGATGAGTGAAAAGAATAGGTGGGCAGATACAGTTCTTCTGTTTATTGCAGTTTTGTATCTTCTGTCAACTTCTTAATCTCCAGAATAGCCTCAATTAATAGGCAGAATAAAAACCATCATTCTTACGTTGCAGACAAGGAACTGGAACTTGTATTCTCTGATGGCTGGGATTTGCTCTCTCCACTCCATCTCTCTGATGTGCCAGAAGTAGGGTAGGGACCTGTCAACCTTGGGTTTAGCTATTACTCCATGCGATATTGTGTTAATTTGTGGTACTAGACAGATGTCACTGACTGCCAAAGAACAGGCCAACAATGACCTGAAAATCCCCCAAATTTCTATTTTTATCCTTTAAAACAATTGTAAACATGCCGAGATCTCCTCTTAACTTGGGAAAGGTAGCTGCTCCCATTTGAACAGCTAAGTTTGGAGCTGACTACTGAGCACCACAGACATCATTTTATTTCTGGAACTAGAGACCCTTATGTGAATCCTAAAACACAACCACGCCACATTTGGCATTTTGTTGTGTCCATGGTGATACAGAGATCTTTCTATCATTTGACAAACTCACATGACTCAAGAACTTTAAGGAATAAATGCCTGTTCAGTATTTTGGAAGAAGAATAAAACAAAAACCTAGAAGCACACCTCAAGTTATTGATACAGAAAAATACATGAAAGCTCAGATACCTCATGATTTTTAACTGTGCTCTCAGTTGTGAATGATACTGGAAAATCAGTGTGAAAGTTTAAATGTTAAATATGTGTGTTACTGCTCCTAGTGTTTCCTCGGTCTCTTCCGCATTATCCACGGGTGGAATAGACCATTCCCAACCCCACCTATGGGGAGTTTCTCCTGTTGCCACATGTAAAGGGCCATGGTTGTGCATAACCTTCAGGCAACCAGATACCAAGAAACTAAACAGGATCTTGTGTACTTGCCAAATATTGTAGCAAAGAGCCCAGAGTTGGTAACGACTTACCAGAAACCAGAATGACTATTTTGGACCTGTTACCATTTTTTGCTTTCTCTGAAAACTAATAATGGATACATATTAATTAATAGATAATAGAAAAGCCTAATAAACCTATTTCCCTATTTTCCAGAGCAGAGTTTTTCTCTTAAAAGATGCTATTTGGCTCCACCACAAATTTTTGAAGTCCACCAGCAGGAGTGGACCCTGTCAGAGTCTAGATAATTTTTTTGACGTGTGTATCTGATCCTGTAGACTCTTGTCATTCCCTTTAGCTTTGGTTCCAAATCACAATCAAGATTTTTGTCCTCTTAATGGTAATAATCTCTCCTTTGTGTTTGTTGCTTTATTTTTTTCTCTTTGTCTTTGAGTTTGAAGTTCTTAAATCCTTATTATCAATAGCCCTTTCTTCTTTCTCTTTATATACAATATCCGATGAGCTACTAAGATGGACAGATTTGGCATCATAGATTCTCTTCTTTCTGTTTCTACTACATCCCCTCCTAGAGTACATTCATTCTGCATTTACAACTATTGAAATTAAAAACTTCTCCTCAAACTCATCTGAGAAGCCATGACCCTGAAGAACCTTCTGGAAGTTCATCTTGCCTGGTAAAGTTTGATATTGCCTTCTCTTGAATCGCTACAGCAAACCTATTTCTTGTTAAACATGTATTCTGTGTCATAGTATGCTAGTTATCTGGGCCCAGTTTTGTTCTTTTCATTGAAATATGAGAAGCATCAGGCTCAGTTGAAGCCCATCAAGGCTGGCAGTGTACTACACCTATTAGCTTTGCTTGTCATGGATAGTCTGATAGGGAAATTATGGGTTCTATAGTCAGAGTGGCTAGATTTGAATCCCAGCTGAGACACTTGGTCATGTATGACCTTAGACAAGTCACTTAACTGCTTTGAACTTCGGTTCTTTCACCTAACAAAGAACAACAACTGTCTTTGAAGTGTGTATTTTAATGTAAAGTTTTATCAGTGTTGCCTGCACATAGAAAGTATTTATTCGTTCAGTTCATTCACCTGATATTTTTTTAGTACATTGTACTGTTCTTGGTTCAAAGATACAGGGGTGGAACGGACAAGTGCCGTGCTTTCATGGGTGTATATTCTAGTGGGAGAAGCTCAAGGGCTGATGT
Organism: Ailurus styani; assembly: GCA_002007465.1. Lineage (NCBI taxonomy): Eukaryota > Metazoa > Chordata > Mammalia > Carnivora > Ailuridae > Ailurus > Ailurus styani. The sequence goes on along the minus strand of LNAC01000715.1, from coordinate 193,136 downwards.
TCATCTGTTACGCAACATCATGGCTGTACCAGCTCCTGTTCTGAGATTTCCATTTTGATGTATAGGTTACCGTGTCATATTGTTAGTTAAAGATAGTGAATGCAATTCTGGATATAGACACTTGATAAATTCTATTGAAATGGAACTTTGGGGTGAAGACCCATGGTAATAAATACCATACTCCCAAGTGAAATGAGAGGTCACAATATATACAACTTAAAAGTGGTATTGAAATCCATTTCCACATCTGTTAAAACCCTCTTTTGGAATAAGCATAACTTAAAGTCAGCCTTGAAGATAAGAGAACAAAATTTCCTTTTTTTTTCTTATTTAAATTTTTTTATTTTTGCTCTTCAAATTTTATTAGTTTCTTGGGAAAATATATCATGAAATTGTATCACTTGAGTGTCATTTACATAATCATTACTTATTCTAGAATGAATGAATTTTGAAAATGAATGCACGAACAATGTATATATGCTACATTTTCTTTAAACTCACTCAGCCAATGTATAGTACATCTTGTTTTTGATTGATCAGCTGCATATATTTCATACATAGGTGCTTCATTTTAGTCCTTCTTCCACTCTACTCAGTTTTATTTATATATATATATATATACATATATGTATATAAATATATATAAAAGTTTTGCTTTGCAGTTTTGAGATGTAGTGTCTTAAAATTTATTTTGAGAGCGTTTGGGATTCTTTGAATGTTACCCTCAGCATGGGAAGGGTGGGTCTGCTTCTTTCTTCCTTCTAAACTAAGAGCTACTTCAAGGAGACCATTCAGAGTTGAATAAGATTTCTTATTTGGAGAACACTGTACACCTGAGTCTGATTCCTTCTGGAAAATCCAGAAAGTGAAAGATAATTTGGCCGGGTGCTTAGGTAGTGGAGTGATGGAGCATTGAGTGGCCTGCAGCCTTCAACTTTGTTGAGCAGTATAATACCCAACTGTTCCCCATGGATATAGAATGTGTGGAAACACGGGAGGGATGTGTCTGAGAGGGCTGCAGGAAGATTGAACAGACATCAGAAGAAAGAGCTTGAGGTATCAGTGGATATCTATGTCCAAGAAAGGAGTAAGTTGACATCTCCAGGTGAGATGTATTCATACTTGGCAGTAATCAAGATTGGGAAGCTGAGATACTTAAGAGTTTTCATTTATACCTATATACATATACAGTATACATAAAAATATATACAGAATAATTTGAGTGTGTGTTAAAAGCCATGAGAAGTAAGTTAGGACAATTTAATACAGACTGACTAGAATAAAGCAGAAGTAACATAGGCGTGGATGCTCAAGGGAGTCTCTCAAAGCAGGTAATAATAGGTTGTCAGGAAGTAGGCAGGTGGGCTGTGTTCTGAATACTGGGACTGTTCTATAGGAAAAGGGAATAGCAAATGCCAAGGCCACTGGGTAGGAATGAGATCGACATACTTCAAAAACCCAAAGAAAGCCAGTGCACAGAAGCTCTGTGAGTGAGGTGGTGGAAAAATATTGGATGCCATCAGAAAGAACTGTAGAGACAGATCAAGTAGGGCATTGCGGGGCATGGTATAAGGATCTTGGGTTTGATTTTGAGGAGAAAAGAAAGGCCCTAGAGAGTTTTAAGCAGGGCGTGACATGAAGTGATTTACAGTTGGGGTGTGTGTGTGTGTGTGATTTACATTTTAAAACTATCCCCTTTACTTTTAAGTGACAGGGAACTATGTACAATACAGTGGTAATGGAGTGATCAGAGACCTCCTGGGGGAGATTAGACTTGAACTAGACTTGGAGCATTTGGATTGGATTTAGAGAAGCTGGGGAGAAAGGATGGAAGATGGTTGGAGGAGCATATACAGGTACAGAGGCAGGAAAGTATGACACAAGGCAGTTTCCCGCCAGCACAAACAAAAAACCAGTCACTGGGTTCTAAGCTATAGGTTGATTGCTGGGATGGATGAACACTAGCCGAACAAGGGACCGGAGGAGGGTAACAAGATAAAGAGTCCGACAAAACCAAGTCAAATGTCCAACTGTGATAGCCAAACAAAGGGAGCAAGTGAAAAGACAGATTTCAGGAGTAAGGGGGCTGGATAAAAAGATTCCACCTGATGGTGGGTTATAGAGTCTGAAAGAGTGTCTAACTGGATCAGAGGTCGTAACAGGGTCTACCTTGTCTGTGGCTGTGGATGGAGAGGATAGTATGGAGACAAAGCAAAGCTATTATTGCTTGGCTATGGGCAGCTGTTGTTACCTTTATAGGGCAGTCCTGCATTTAGAGCTCCTAAAATCTAAATGAATCACTCTACAGCAATTTCTTGGCATTCGTCTGGATTGTGCTTTTCTATATGTGGGATTATTCAACTAGCATCTGGTTCCACAACCAGACAGCTCAGTAAAACCAAGGCCCTTTCTAATTTTGCTCACTAATCTATCCCCAGCATCATGCCAAGCACAACGGCATAGTTTCTCAAACATTTGCTGAATGAATGGTTAATGCTTCACCTTCTAAACATTTCATGAGTTTGTCTTGCCTCTTCCAAATACAAACAGACTAGTACCTTTCTAGACTGTGAATGACACAAAGACACAGACTTTAATTTCTTTGTTTATACATCCAAAAAGATTTGATTGGCACCTACTACTCATTACTGACTGTGAAAAATGTACATTCATATAATGATAAGCAGGACTAACATGCCTCCTGTTTCTAAGGAACTTAATATTTAGTGGAAGGTATTAAATATTCACAAAGTTATTTAATTGCAGTTAAAATATGTGCAAAGGAGGAAAGATACAGGTTTCTACGAGTGGTATAAAACACATATTCTACCCTCGGAGGCAAAAAATACTATTATATTGATGGAAGAAAGGAACCCTAATTTTGGGTTTTTTTTTTTTTTGGTTTTTTTGTTTTGTTTTGTTAAGATTTGATTTATTTGACAGAGAGAGTGCACAAGTAGGCAGAGGGACAGAGAGAGAGGAGGAAGCAGGCTCCTGGCTGAGCAGGGATCCCGATGCAGGGCTCGAATCCCAGGACCCTGAGATCATGACCTGAGCTGAAGGCAGAGGCTTTAACCCAATGAGCCACCCAGGCGCCCCTAATTTTGGTTTTTACTTGAAATCTGCATGGTACCTAGAATAAGCCCATTGATAGTAATTAAATGCTTATCAGAGTAGAAAATCAAAGCTGACATACTGACAATACATGTTAACCATGCTAATCAGTGTGTTTTTATCAAAATAGCACTGAGATCATGAAGTCCTTTTTCTTGTTGTTCCACGGTTATGGTGGTCAGGGAGAGACTGAAGAGACTTTCCCTGGGGCAGGATATTCGACACTTCTGTCTGTCTATGCATCTAGAGATGTTGGTTCTTTCTCTGTGTCAGAAATCACACTGATAACGTGTAGAAGTGCTGAAACTTAATGAGTTCAGAGAATACCTCTGGGGATTATTAAAAGACTAGAGTCTTGGGCGCCTGGGTGGCTCAGTGGGTTAAAGCCTCTGCCTTCGGCTCAGGTCATGATCTCAGGG
>LNAC01000715.1:162603-189533 GCA_002007465.1 Ailurus styani | reverse complement strand
TCTCTCTCTCTCTCTCTCTCTCTCTCTCTGTGTCAAATAAATAAATAAAATCTTTAAAAAAAAAAAAAGACTAGAGTCTCCTTAGAGATTTTAAATTGGGCCAGATGGTCATCTACTTAAAACACTGGAGAAATTCGGGGGGGGGGGGCGGATTTAGAAATTAAGCAGATAAAAGTAGGAAAATAGAAGTATCTGGGTGAGGGTTTGGTGAGTCCAGAGGAAAATTATTTTGTTGGTTAGCTGACCAAGAAGCCATACTCCTTAGGGATACAAGCCACTTCTTTGCTTGCATTTGCTGTCCCTTCTTCTTGGAAAGCTTTGCTCCTGCCCCTTTCCCTATTGACCATACTTAATGCACATGAGATCTAGCTGAAGAGACTCTCTCCTCCATGACCTCTTATCTACTGGACCCTCCCATTTACTCTCCCATTGTCCCCTTATGTCCTTTGTAACATCACAATGTGCATTTGATTTGTTAATCAGTACACTTTTCAGTTTATTTTGTATTTTTAGTTACATTCTCTCTTAGGGAGAACCTCACTAAAATGTAAGCTTCATGAAATCATCTATTCTGTGTTAACTTTAAACTCAAAAAGCACTTGGGCAGGTCAAAAGCTCTACATAAGTATTTATGAAGGCAGGAACGAATGTCATTTTGCTATGGTGGGGGTTCGTAGGATGTCATTTTATGTGGTAGAAATCACTTGGATTTTCCAGGCTTACAGAGAAAGAAACTCTTGAACTCTTTTCCTTATTTATTCTCTTATTTAAGTATTCTTAGTAGGAGGTCTTGTGGGTGTATACCTGAGTGTGCTTGTATTTTCTCCCCATCCCCTCAGCTTAATTAAGGTATAATTGAGAAGTAAAGTTGTATGTATTTAAGAACAACATGATGTCTTGGTTCACATAAACAGTGTGATATGATTATCACAATCAAGCCAGTTAACATCTCCATCACCTCACATGGTTAAAATTCTCTGTGCATATAACACTTAAGATCAACCATATGAAGCAAATTTTAAGTCTACAATTCAGTCTTACCAACTTTACTCACCATGCTGTTCTTTAGCACTCAATCATCTCACACAACTGGATTTTTAAATTTTTTTCCTATTTGAAATCTTCCAATGCTTAAACTGAAACTGGCTGCCCATTTTTCTCCCCCACTGATAAGCTTAATGTATTTATTTCATCCTCTCGTTTGCTCCTCCTCAAACAACTCATCTTCACATCCCTCTCTTGTGAGGAAGGAGAAAGAACACTGGACTGTGTATCAGGGGGGAAAAAAGGTTAATTTGCTATTGAAATTTTGGTCACAAAACTGTCCTTAGATTTGTCACTTATAAAATGAGCAAGTTGGAGTAGATGATAATGTAAAGTGCTTTCTAATTCTAAGATGTTGTGATTCATAGGTGTTATTTTTAAATCTTTTATTCCTGCTTCCAACTAATCTTTCTAGAAGTCAGAATTGGACAACAGATGCTAAAAAAAGGGCTTGGCTGAAGCTCAAGATAAGTGGGAAGGTAATGTCAGTGTTAATTTAAGTCTTGACTTTGCTGACCTGCTCATACAGGGAGCTCCAGATTCTCTAAATCATATAGAAACCTTAATTACTAAAATTTGCTTATCTCCAATGAGATGCTATGGAAACTCAGACATCATTTTCAGAAGAAGCCATGACTTTGGCTGAAGAGAAAATGCCAAGGAATGACTTTTTCAAAAAGGATGACTTTTGAAGAAGGAAAGAATCCAGATCTTTGATGGTTTTTACCAGAATCCAATTTCTACTGGAAACCTTTTTCTTTTTAACAACAACAACAACAACAAAAAAACAAAACAAAAAAAACACTTTTGCCATTGATCCAGATGGCAGAAAGAGGCAGAAAGGATGGTAGTGAAGATAGAGTATGCAGTATTTAAGAACTTATACTCTGGACTTAAATCACTGTTTGGACCCCTTAATTCCTCTATAACCTTGGGCAAGTCATGTAATGTTCCAAGTCTTGTGTTTCTTATCTGTGAAATGTCGATAACAATAGTACCGTTAACCTAGTTCTTGTGTTTTAATGAATTAACACATGAAAAGTGTTAATCACATTGCCTGCTTCATTATCAGTGCTCCATAAATACCAGCCATGACTCTGTTAATATAATACTTAAAATACGAAACCAGTATTTGTGAACAGCATAGGTAATAAGATGTAATGAAGAGTCCCTACCTATTATTGCCAACCTTCTTCTCAGCTTTACACACGCACTGTTTGTTGAAACTGCAAATACTTGGAAAAGAAGGCATCTTAGCAACATAACAGTATGCCAGCAACTTCCAACCTATTATGAATTATTTTAAAATAGGGAAGAGAGAGAACTTTTCACGACTGGAATTCCCTCACCCAGTCTATTACCTAAAACTGTCTCCTTTACTTCTGGCATTAAAATGTATTCATTCATTGTATTGAAATCATACTGAATAAAATATGGACTTATTATTTTCATCAGGTTCACTGGATGATACGATAAGAATTTAAGGTCCCATGTTGCCCTCAAAGAGCCTACAGTATAGTGGTTAAGAGCACAGATTTCACATTATACAGACCTACTATAAAATTCCGGCTTCCTTGACTCTTACTACATGAACATGGGGAAATTATTAATTGTGAGCTTCATTTCTTGTGTATAAAATGTAATACCTTCTTTATATGTTTTTATTAATTCATGTAATGAATATAAGGTAATTCTTATAAAACAATAAGCAGAATTACACATAAAAAGTACCTAATAAATGGCTGTTAACCCTAAAACATGCCATGGTGTACAATTCAAAAACATCCCATTTTGATCATCCCATACTTAGAATCATTGACATTTCTGCCCCCTTATTGAGTTAACTTAGGCTTAAAGACAAGTCACTAACAACAAACTTGAAATGTCAGTGGTTTAATACAACAAAATACTCTATCTTGTTGACCCAGAGTCTCTGTGGTTCCAATGAGGCCTCACACTTTTCTGTGGGTCCCAACTGTGAAGCGGGTATCAGGGAGTTCTAGTAATGTCTTTTTCAAACTCCTGCCTTCTAGTAGACTCAGAGGTGTCCATATTAAACACCTTATGAAAGAGAGAAAATGCTGGCTCATAAAGAAAGAAAATAAAATGGAAGAAGAGGACATTTGTAGGGATGTTTTATCTTTCATGTTACTGTCAATTCATTATTTTGTAATTGTCCAGATGGCTCCACTCAGAAAGTTAATCTTGATTAGTAGTAAAAGTGTTTTCATTGTTTACCAATGTCTTCTGTAGGCACAGAATGCAGGAGTAGTGACACATAAACCACATTTTGATTATTCCTGGCTTAATTAAGTAAATATCTTGAAGTATCTTGAGTCCATTCTCCTATAGTTATTACATTGAAATCTGTTTAATAAAAATGTAAATGTGATTCCAGTGCTATTTCATATTTTCACTCACCTATTTTTCCTCTTAAATTTTAAAAGAGTACAGATGTGACATTTTACTAGTAAATGTTTCAGGATATGTCTGTAACGGATAAAGTTATACTAACATCACAATCATGCCATTGTTGAATATAAAGATAATGATAATTCCCCAACATTATGTAATTTCCAGTTCATGTTAGAATTTCTCTATCTCATAAATACTCTCTTAAAGGTTTGAAAGTCAAGCTATAAACTGGGACCATTTGTAACACTTTCTTGTTAGGTGTCCTTAGCCTGTTTTATCTGAGAGGTTCTCATTCTCTTTTTATGCCACTGGTACCTTGGAGAGAAAAGATCACTTCTCATGTAGAATGTGGCACATGATGTATATACCTGTTCCCTCATAGCTTGGCTTATTTTTCTTTCTTCCTATAAGCTTGCAGGTGGATAGAGAGGTTTGATTAGATTTAGTGTTTATTCTTTGGTGGTGTGTCTTTTATTTTTACTTTGCTCAGGTATTTTTAGTAAAAGTTTTTTTTATTAATACATAATGTATTATTTGCTTCAGGGGTACAGGTCTGTGATTGATCGGTCTTACACAATTCACAGCACTCACCATAGCTCATACCCTCCTCAACGTCCATCACCCAGCCACCCCATTCCTCCCACTGCCCTCCCCTCCAGCAACATTCAGTTTGTAAAAGTTTCTTAATTTGAATAATGGTGGTGTGGACTTAATTTGGCTAATATTTCTGCTACTAACAATTATAAACGTCAAACAAATATATACAGGAGTGTTTTAAAACCACAGCAGGGTAACACCATGCAGGCAGAAATTTGAGTAAATGTTTGAAAAGGAACATAATAGTTGGACTCCACGTTTGAATGGTTTTTCCCTAGTTGCAATAATGACTGACAGTTGAAAGAGGAATCCAGTGAAAGAGAAAAGTCACAGAGGGTGGGAGCTTCAAAACCTGCATATATGTTCTCAAAATTTTTGATAGATTGCTAAATTGGACATGAATGGGGTGAAGCTTCAAGAAATTAAACTACAAGAGTGGAGGAAGTGAAAATTGAACACTTTGCCGGTGCTGGAAAGAGTTTGGGGTACAAACCTCCTTGAGTTAGAATAGTAAATGCCCTGGGCTTTTGAGTAAAATCCCCAAAGGATCATGTTTTAGGATTAAGAACTACATGATAAAACTAAAGTCTATGCTCTAGGACTAAGGGAAAATCCAAAGCAGACCTTCATCAATAAAGCCTAATATCACACTGTTAGAGGATAAAGGTAATCTATCATTAATTTAATTATCTCCTGGAACAAAACTCCACATGGTTCAAATGAACACTGATAATCTGGAGTACCTACAGTGCATCACTTATAAAGTGTAGCATACATAATTACTGGACAGAATAAAAGTCAACAATGGACTATGGAAGAAATAAACTATAAATAGAAGCAAAAGCACGGATTTTCTAATAATTTCAACATCGGGGGTAAGACTTCAAAATAACAAAATATGTAACAATATCCCTATCAAAGTAAGGTATGTGGAGCACCTGGGTGACTCAGTTGGTTAAGCGACCCACTCTTGATCTAATCTCAAGTCTTGATCTCATCTCAGGTCTTGATCTTGGGGTCGTGAGTTCAAACCCCACGTTGGGCTCCACATGAGGTATGGAGTCTACTTAAAATGAAAAACAAAAGTAAGGTATGTGAATGTTAAGAGCGACAGGGAAATTCTAAAAGAGAATCAAGCATAAATCCTAGAACTAAAAGTAAAACCTGAAATTAAAATAATGCAGTGATTGGGTTTAAGTGCAGATTATGAAATTCCAAAGAAAGGATCATTGGTGAGTTTATAGGGCAGTAGGAATTGTTAAAGCACAAAATGTTGGCAGAAAAAAATACCCCACAAAGTAGTATCAATGATCCTGGAACATTGTTAACTGATTGAACATAACATGTAATTGGACTCAAGAAGAAAAGAAAAGGGAGAAAGGGAGAATGGAACAGAAAAAAGAAATTAAAAATAATCTTTAGTAACTAATTGAAAATGCAATGCACAGATCCAAAAAGCTCAAAAAAGAATAAATCTGAAGAGAACTGAACTTGAATACATCATAGCTGAAAATCTAATAACATGTTTTAACAACAAAGAAAAAAGTTACATTTTATGTAAGAATTATGGTAAGAATTATAGCTGACATTATAAGAAGCAAGAGAGACCAGAAAACGTTGGGAGACCATCTTTAAAGTAATGAGTAAAATGAAGCAACAAGAAGGAAAACATCATGTAAAAATACTGTTGACTCTTGAACAAAGTGGGGCTGCAGTTGCACTGACCTCTTGCCTGGTAGAAAATCTATGTATGACTTTGGACTCCTCCAGAATTTAACTTCTAATAGTCTACTTTCTCTTACCAATAACATAACAGTTAATTGACACTTCTTGTATGTTGTATGTACATATACTGTATTCTTATGATAACGTAAGCTAGAGAAAAGATTATTAAGAACAGTGTATGGAAGACAAAATACTGTGCTGTATGGTGCTGTATTGATGGGGAAATGTGCATATAAATGGATTTGTGCAATTCAAACTTGTGTTCAAGTGTCAACCGTAGGTCCTAATCTTTCCAGAGATACTGAATTTCATTTAAATTTTTAGTGTTTTTTTAGAACGCTATTAGTTTTGGAAAATTGGGCTAGGATGCTGTAAAATGAAAGTAACGATAATGGATTTCCAATTCAGATATAAATTTATACATTAACTCATTTTTTAATTTCATTGGACACATTGGGGACTACTACATGAACTTGATTGTGATGTTTATGCATTTAATCATTTAAGAGGAACTGAAATGGGCTAGTACGTAACCAGTTTTATTGAATATCTACTAAATGCACATACTAAGCTGGGCCCTGAGGATAAAGCAGTGAATAATGCGACCATGTCTAACCTGTGCCCATAAAGCCACAGCCCATAGTCTTCTAAAGGGACATCCTATTGAGGGAACTCTGGAAGAGCACTGAGAGAACTTGTATTCATTTTTTACAAAAAAAGAGGTCTTTGCCTTGAGACCTCCTGGAGAGAGAAGGAAACCCTGGCTATCAGCATAAGAAAAACGATAGGATCAAATGTGTCTTATTGAGACTTAATCTAATAACCATTTTAAAGACCCACTACGACATGGTGAATTTGGTACTTGGATTTTTGCAGAAAGACTACAGTGGTAAACAGCAATAGAAAAAATCTAGAGCAAATACCTTAGAAAACAGCTGAAAAAGAACACTGTTCACAACACAGCAATCTCCTGGGATGACAGATGGGCACTTAGTTTCCTGGGACATTCAGAGATTGTCTGAAAAAATATGGTGGGGATGCACTCATCATTCTACTGCAAATAGACTAAATTCTCTGTTCATCTATCTGATTCCAATTTCTATCCTAAATATGAACTAATTAGTCTAGATGTTGAAAAAATATTTCCCCAGTGCCCTGGATTGTTTTTAAAGAGGTGTGGACTTTTAAATTTGATACCTAGTAATTTTTACAATAGGAGAGCAGGATTTTATTTTTTTTATTTTTTTTGAAGGTGTGTTTGCATTCTTTTTTTTTTTTAAGATTTTATTTATTTATTTGACAGAGCGAGAGAGATCACAAGTAGGCAGAGAGGCAGGCAGAGAGAGAGAGAGGAGGAAGCAGGCTCTCCGCCGAGCAGAGAGCCCGATACGGGCCTCGATCCCAGGACCCTGAGATCATGACCTGAGCCGAAGGCAGAGGCTTTAACCCACTGAGCCACCCAGGCGCCCGAGAGCAGGATTTTAGAGGGAAGCTGTGATGAATGACTGGTAGGAATCAGCATCTGACGTTGTTTGTAATAATTTTACTGGATGTGTATCTGTGTATCACACATGGAAACTGAAATGATACGTATTGTTTACAGAGGATAACTTCTATACATAGCTGACAAGAAATTGTAAATGCTTATACGATCTGGGTTTATGTGAGAAAAGTACATTTAAAAAGAGAGACGTAAAGTCAAATAGACCATCTAACATGGTAAGTTAGGGTAGATAATCGAAATCAGCCATAAAATCTCAGTGGTCAAGCATGGTAAAGTTTGTGTCTCATGCAAAGTAAACTGAGGGTCAGGATAATTCTCTATAATACGTGCTCTCTGAGAGAGGACTTTGAAACTCAGACCTCTTGAGGTATGACCATCTCAAAATATATTCCTTTAGGTATGGAAAACAAGAGAGAGTCTTTTCTATAGAAAATGAAATGTTTTGGCTCAGAAAGAGCACATACCAGTTGTGCTCAGAAAGCGTTAGTAAGACTTGGTCAGAACTGGTCATTTGGCTCTTTCTGCTATGGGTAAAGAATAAATGTTTGGCTAGAAAGATAATTTTGTACATGTGGGCCCTAAAATTACAAACCATGCATGACCTGTTTTCCTCTGCTAGAATATAAGTTCCATGAGGTCAGGCGTTTTTGCCTGTTGAGTACACAGCTGCTGTATCCTCCAAGCCTTGAATATTTTCTGGCATATAACTGATGCTCAGTGTATTAAATTAATGCAGGAAAAAAAATCATCCAGAAGTTATTTCCTCTTGAGGGGGCTTTCGGTGTGACAGGCAGTTGGACTTCCTTGGAATGTGCTTTAGTAGGTAAACTGTACAATCATAATACTAAGCAGTAAGGAGGTTGGTTTGGCTAGATCACAGGCTCTGATCAATCATATGATATCCTATAACCTAGGTTGCTTTTAGTATAAGTGACAGACTAACCAAGTAAGAGAGACTTACATATTTTATATTCTGTTATAAGAAAATTGGATGAACAGTGATCCTGGATTGCTCTCCTGGCTTAGTAATCATCAGAGACCCAGGTGTCCCCATCTTTCTGTTCGATTATTCTCAGTGTGCTGACGAGGATCACCTAACAGTGGTCATCACATCTTACCTAACAATGTGACAAGAATGAGGTTGTCCATAAGTTGTCCTCACATACCTCGCTTTATCAGAATAGAAATAACTTTGAAGAACTCCCCCTGAAACACTTTGTTCTCTTTCTCAAGGGCTATACCTACATCACATGCCATCACCACCTAGCTGTGAGGGAGGGGTGTGGGCTGGAGGTAAAAATTTAGAATCCTCACAGAGATGACATTTAAAGCCATGAGATTGGATGAGATCACCAATGAACTGGTGAACTAATGTTGTTATAAGTTGGAAATCATTAGGATTCTTCACTCTTAAGAATTGGGTGAAATGAAGTGCCAGTTAGTACCTTGGTAACTTCAGGCAACTTGCCTAACCTTCCTAGCTTCCACTCTTTCAACTCCAAAATAGGGATTATAGTTAGATGGCCAGGTAATTAACCCACAACTCCTAAAGTTACCGAGGCTTGTATTTGCAATGTAACATCAAAATGATAAGGATTAAGTAAAAAATGCATGTGGTACACATTGTAAGTACTTGATACATGTTAATTCCTTTTACACAAAGTATTTTATCTGTATAAATGAGAGTTGCCAAGGACAATTATTTTCTCCTGCGAAATACTTTCGGTGACTTCCTGCTGTACTCAGAGTGAAGTCTACCTTCTTGTCACCACCGTGGAACTCAGTGGTGTCCCATTGTCCTTATATCCTCCCTTCATTTCACTCTTCCCTTGGCTCTCCACTGACCAAGATGGCTTCCCTTTCCTCTCAGCTTGACTAAGTTAAATAGTCTTCTTCCTCACTCTAGGGCCTGACCTCCCTTTTCCCAGAACTTCCTTAGGAACTTGTGAATTCTTCTCTGATCCTTTGAAGTGTAAGTCTTTTAAAATGTGTGTTTTTTAGTTTTTTCTATTATCTCCACATTTCTCTTAATCTGAAAGGTTCTTAATTACCTGTTATTTATTGGCAGTTTTTTTTCTCATCACCAAAATATGAGATTCATGCCGTAGAGATCTTGTCTGGCTTGTCTATGTGACTCCATGCCCAGGGCCTAGTAGAGTGTTTGATAGATTTTCACTGAAGTCTAATAATTGTACGCTCTGCCTCCCCCCTTAAATTTTTCTTAAAAATAATTTCAACTTTCGTATTTTCTCTTTTATTGTCTACTCTGTCTAAATCAGTAGTTGGACAATACTTTTGTCCCAGGCCCATCTCTTGCCTTCTAACTTGGTGGAAGTGAGGGAAGTACATTAAAGGCTAACCTTCAGCAAACTGAACTCAATTTTGATTTGGCAGTTAGTGGCCTCAATGTTTCTTCTGGTGAGGACACGTGAATTTTGGTAGCAAGTGGCTGACGTCTGAGCAAGTGACACCAAGCTGAAGTTTTCTTTGCTGGGGTAGTTGGCCCCAACTATTAAGAAAGCAGTATATACAATCATCTGAATGGGTCTGTTCTTCATTGTCAGGGAATCCTGTCTGACTGAGTTACGGCTCTGAGCACTGGTTATTTCTAGTCACATGAAGTGGAGAAAGCAAGCAATTCCATGTCCCCCAAACACTTTATTTGGAACAGCTAAATAATTAACCAAGGTTAGAATTGCCTCACATTTTTTCTCATTACTTTTTAAAAAATATATTCATATATATGGAACTTAAGAAAATGCCTCAAACATGGCAGACTAGAGATCTACTTCTTGTTTGGCTTCATAATTATCAGAAAAATGAATTGTTCCATGGTATCAATTACCATTGTTCAGAGGCCGAATTCCAAAAGTAACTTCCATTGATGTGTTAAGTCACTGAGTTAGGTCTCTTACTCTTTCCCGTCTCTGGTGTCCTGTTCACTGTCTCTTTACACTGAGGCCAAGAAGAGAGTCAAGAACTTATCTAGGAAATGTGATTAATAGTGACATAGTTCAGAACAAAATCCTACTTCATTATCAGTAGCAGCTGTTGCTCTTAAGGTCTAGAGCTCCTGAATAATTGTTTCAGCTCATTCCATTTGTCCTTTGAAGGCCCAGGGAAGCAATTTGATAAGAAGAATCTTCCCCAGGGGACGCATGTATATTAGTTAAGAGAACATCAATAGAATGTCTTCACCTTTCACATCATTGGCATCTGATAATCTCAGTAACGTTCATAAAAATCTCCCGGAGCAGGAGATCGCAGAAGATAAAGTGATGTTTCATGCAGGGGCGGCGGGGGTTGGGGGGGGGGAGAGAATAGAGAGCAGAAGCTTTAGTGGGAAGAGGAAGCTGGAGTGCCTAAAAAGTTGGGGAACAGAGATAAGAAATCCAACATGACAGTGGCAGCTGCACCTTTCCTCAGTTGGTGGGAAATAGAAGGGGACAAGAAATGGTAAGTGGTGAGTCTAAGGCAAGTGGTGCCAGGGAAAGTGGCTGTCTTCCTCTTTCAGTTTGAGAGAGAAGTAGAGAACGGAGGGGAAAATGGTTAGAAAGTCTAAAGGGTGATGGAGATTTTAATAGAGGAGAAACGAAGGCATAGGAATTACAAACAGGACACTTTATTTCTGATAAAGTGCAAAGGAGAAAAATCCAAACGGACTATCAAAGAGTATACAGTATTGTTGCCCAACCTTCCTTTTGTTGCTGATGGAGCCACCAGTCAGGACAAGCCCTCTAGTTGCACCGTGAGTGGAGGGTAATGGAAATTAAAATAACACCACTTGGTAAATTTATAGTTTTTAATGTAAAAGCCAAGAGTTTTTGTAAACTTCACTCATAGCCTGATGTCCTCCATACCATGCAAAGAAATGAAGCAAAGACACAAGCCATCCCTGCTTATTCAGACAGGTTTTCACAAAAGTCTTACAAGTTACAAGATAACAACAAGATAACAACAAAATCCCAAGAGCTTTCCCACCCATCCCGTCTTCTACGTACAACCTAATGATTTTGTTCTAAACTGTGTCACATTACCCTGTCTTTTTATTTTTATCCCCTTCAGAACTACATCAGGCACCCTATACATACGTTGGTTGTCTGCCTCTCCACACTAGAATATATACACCTCGATGTCAGGGACTTTGGTCCCTGCTCGTTCCAGGACTTGCAACAGTGCCAGGCGGAGAATTGGGATTACTAAATTGCTGTTTAATAAACTGTCGTGTAACTAATATCCCCTTCATTTTCCAGGATCTCTATTTTTTTTTCATTTGGCATTGTTTCCTGGAAATACAGCCAGTTGTTATATGTATAATTATTTCACTCCTTTTCAGTGCTGAGCAGTATTCTGTGCTATGGGTGTTCCACAGTTGATTTAATTGTTCACTTTTTTTTTTTTTGGTAAAGATTTTTAAGTAATTTCTACACCCAGTGTGGGGCTCCAACTCAGAGCCCCAAGATCAAGAGTGGCATGCTCTGACAACTAAGCCAGCCAGGCGCCCCTGATTATTTGCTTTTGAAGGTATGTGAACTGGCTCCAGTGTGGGGCTATTAGGAATAAACCTGCCTTTGTGTTTAGTTTTTGTGGGAATGTAAGTTTTAATTTCCCTGGGATGAGTGCTCGTAGGTACAGTTGCTGGAACCTATAGTAGTTGCATGCTTCATTTTATAAGAAACTAACAAATTGTTTTCCAGAGTGATTGTAGCATCTTACCTTCTTACCAGTAATACATGAGTGATTCAGTTTCACTACATCCTTGATGGCTTTTGGTGTTGCTATTTTTTATTTATTATTTTTTTTTACTTCAGGTATTCTGATAGGAGTGCAGTGATATCTTCTTGTGGTTTTAATTTTCATTTCCCTGGTGGCTAATAATGTTGAGCATCTTTGCAGGTTCTTATTTACATCTATGTGTCTTTTTCAATGAAATACCCATTCATTTATTTTTCCCACTTGTTAATTGTGATGTTTTTATTGCTGTTGTTTTTGTCATTGGGTGTGTGTTTTTGGTTTGTGGGTTTTTTGGTTTGTTTGTTGGTTTACTGTTAAGGTTTCCTGAATTAGGAGGCTTGATGTATTTGGATACTCTGTTCAGTTCTTCCCACCGCCTCCTTGTCTTTGGTGGGCATGAAAACCTTGGCCACCAAACAAAGCAACTTCCTCATCCTGGCTGCTTGCTGTGACTGGTCCTTGTTGCCCATCCTACTTGCCCCATCCACTATCTCTGAGAGGAGGATGGGAGTTTGGGGGCCTGAAGGGACAAAGTGGGTCTGCAGCCTATGCTGCTTCACCCTTTTGCTTGTAGTATTTGCCTCCTGGGTACCACTAGGCAAAAAGAGGAAATCTCAGACCAGGATGACAAGGAGGGTACTTTCCCTGAATGCTGATTTTTAGTGAGACTCCTAAGGGATCCCCCTTGCTATTTGTGTCAGGTTTGCCTGATGTCATCAAGGGACTTCCATTCCGTCTGGGGGAAGAATGAGCCCACATGGGCTGCCTTCTACTGAGTCAGGGGTTGGGGAATCCCAGGTCTGTGTGGTCTACTGTTGGATGGGGCACCAAGATACCCTACCACAGTGCTGTTCCTCTGCCCACACTGTCTCAAACCAGCTCATCTTCTCAGCTCTACTCAGACTGCTACTTATCTTTTCTCTTACACCATTTTTTAGGGTGTATACTTGTCACTAGTGAGGAGTAGCAGGGTACACATTGGTCTATACTATACTTCTGGACCAGAAGTTACAATTTGCTTTAAAAAAAAAAACCCAACTCTTTATTTTGAAGTAACTTAAGATTCACAAGAAATTGCAAAGAAGTGTAAAGGGAGGTTCTGTGACCTTTGATGCAGCCCCCTCCAATGGTTATAGGGTGTATAACTCTATTACAGTATCATAGCAGAAATTTGATGTTGGTACATCCTAGCCCTTACTCAGATTTTACCTTTTATATGTGCATTCCTTTATAAGTGTAATGTGTGCACACAATAGCTCTGTGTAGTTTTATCTCCCGTGTGGCTTCATGTAATCTACACTGTAGTCAAGATACTTAACTTTGCCATCATTGAAAGAGTATCTTTTAGAGACCTATCTACTCCTTTTCCCTTATTCCTATAACTCTTGGCAGTCACTGATGTTTTCTCCATCGCTACAATGGTGTTGTTTCACAAATGTTTCATCAGTGGAAGCATGAAGCATTTATCCTTTTGAGGTGGGCATTTTTTTTTAAGCTCAGCAAAAGTTCCTTGATGTCCATCTGAGTTACACTGTGCAGCAAGAGTGTGTCCTTTTTTATTGCTTGTAGTATTGCATGGTATGACTATATGGTTTGTTTAACCATTCACCCACTGAAGGACACTTGGGTAGTTTCCAGGTTTTGACTCTTATGAATAAGGTTGATAGACATATTTGTGTACAAATTGTTGTGTGCAAATAAGTTTTAATTTCTTTGGAATATACACCCAAGGTTGAAATTGCTAGCTTGTATGTTAAGTTCATTTTCAGTTTTAAAGAGAACTTTGTAATTACTTTCCAGAGTGACTTCACCATTTCATACTTGCAGTGTATGAGTGATTCAGTTTCTCTTCATCTTTTTTTTTTAAGATTTTATTTATTTATTTGTCAGAGAGAGAGATCATAAGTAGGCTGAGAGGCAGGCAGAGAGAGAGGAGGGAGCAGGCTCCTTGCCGAGCAGGGAGCTCGATGTGGGCCTCAATCCCAGGACCCTGAGATCATGACCTGAGCTGAAGGCAGAGGCTTTAACCCACTGAGCCACCCA
Source organism: Ailurus styani (assembly GCA_002007465.1). Classification (NCBI taxonomy): domain Eukaryota; kingdom Metazoa; phylum Chordata; class Mammalia; order Carnivora; family Ailuridae; genus Ailurus; species Ailurus styani. The sequence continues at coordinate 175,471 of LNAC01000715.1, read as the reverse complement.
GTGTCGCTGCATCTTAATAGTGTTTGGTATAATCACAATTTTCAATTTTAGTTTTCTTTTGATAGGTATGCATTCATGTATCACTGTGGTTTTACTTGCATTTCTCTAATGATTAATGTTCATGTGTTTTTTTTTTTTTTTTGGTCATAGGCATATCTTCTTCTGTGCAATATCTTTTCCCGGATTTTGCCCATTTTCTGATGTTTTTTTTTTCCCCCGTGTTGAGATTTGATAGTTCTTTATATATTTTAGAGGAAAGAGTTTTGTCGATTATTTGATTTACACATATTTTCTCCCAGGCTGTAATATGTCTTTGTATTTTATAAATTAGATCTTTAACAGAGCTAAAGGTTTTGATGAGGTCCAGTATTTAAATTTTATTCTTTTATGGATTACATATTTGGGATCAAGTATAAACTCTTGACCTATTCATAGATACATAATATTCTTTCTTGTGTGTGTGTGTGTGTGTGTGTGTGTGTGTGTGTAAGCTTTATAGTTTCATGTTTTACATTGAAGTTGATGATCTAGTTTGCTTTAAACTTTGTATAAGGTGTGCTGTTTAGGTCAACTCTTTGTTCTTCACCTGTGGATATCCAGTTCATCTAGCACTATTTATTAGGCTACCCATCCTTCATTGAATCACTTTGGCTAATTTGCTGATTTACTTCTGGTGCCATTCTTCACCTGCCTCTGCAGGCCCCTCAGGCATTAGCTAATGAACCTGGCCCACTGATGATGATCTGTCTGTAAATATAGCCTCTCGTTTGAACTGAGGGTAGTGTGGGGCGACCCAGAGGATAGAGTTGGAGAAAAAGAACAGCCCCTTTTTCTTCAATAGAAGTTGGCAACAAGTCTTCCATCGCCTTAGGCAGAACTTGACAGAGACCATTTAGTGTTCAGCTCTGGTGAATAGTTATTTCCCTTGATCTCTGTCTTTTTATTTATGAATTTCTGGGATATTCAAAGGGATTTAACCCTGGTCACTCACTGAATTTTCTCTGTCTCAGTGTAACAGACACTACTGTCAGAATGATAATACTAGACTATTCACAGTATTTGCTTTTTTGTAACTATTTTTTTTCATCATTTTATTTCATGTGTTTATGGATGTTGTGGCAAGTGGCTTAAGTTTTGTTTGCCTCTTATTCTCGTGGGCTCTGATTTTTGATGTGTGTGTAGCTGGGAAAATAAGGGACTTTGTTAGTCTTTCTTTTTGGCATTTTTAGTAACACGTGGCAATATTGTAAGATTATGAAGTGGCCAGCTCGTACAATCCTGAAATTGTAATCTGAAACCTTTTCTGTGTCTTAAAGAGACTAGGTGATAATACTAGAATCAGTGGGAACTTGGAGAGTATTTTAGAGCTGCATTTCTTTTGACAACCTCTAGAGAAAAAGACTACTTGGGTGAGTCAGTATGAGGATAAGAACCAACATACAGACACATGTTAGAATTTTAATTTTAGAGGTTTTAAGAGATAGCATTTAAAAAACCTGCTAAATTCAAGGATTTTTCCAATGAGGTCATGTTTATTCCATAAGCAGAGGACTTGGCTTTTATCTGAGTACTAATGTGCCCTTACATGTTTCTGAGTTGGAGGACATAGGAGATTGTAATTTTCCTTTTGCCTATCTTCGACATGGCTCTGTCCTGGGAGCTGAAGGGGGTTACAGTGAGGGGCAGCCTGAGTGGACAGACTGAACTGGGATGCGCAGAGGTGCTCTGTCCCCGCTACAGCCTGCTCGTGTCAAGGACTTAAGCTCAACCAGATTATCTTCCCAGTTATACTCTTTTTGAATCAGTGGGTCTTTCATATACCAACTTCATACTACTGTCTTAGAGCTCATTTTATAGATAATTCTCTCACTATGTATAGACTATATATCATATGTAATTTTGTTATAGAATAATAACATTATAATAAGCAGTAAACAAATTGTATAATTTTTAGTCTACTTCTGGACTTCAGATTCCTTCAGAAGGACATCTGTGTCACATACTAATTTTCTATCCATGCTGCTCGGCATAGGGCTTGACTCAGTGGATGATTTGGAATGAATGTATCCATGCATATTATTTTCTAGCAATTCTAGTTCATGGGGGAATGTTGGCTTCTTTCAATTCTTATGAGAATTATTGACCATACCACAAATTCTAATTTCTTCTTTGGCCTTCCCCTGTGTTACTGCATAGTCGGGATAGTCACCTACAGAGGCAGATAGATTCCACCCACAATTTGGTTTGGATGTTGAGTTTGCTCTATGGTTGTGTATTTGTGGTGTTCGCTTCTGACTTGGTGGTGGGGCACACACTGTAAGATGTCTCTTTTCCTTGCCCTGATAAGCCCTTTCAAACCTGCCTTGAAAGGGCTTTCCTGCTCTCCTAAGGGACTTTAATTATGCCAGTAACAAACATTTCTCACCTGTGTGTGTGTGTGTGTGTGTGTGTGTGTGTGTGTGTGTGTGGCATCGTGTCTTGACATCAGAGCCATGTCTGTGGGTACAGGTATATATGTCTTGCAGATAACCCTAACAGGTACTTATTTTTGTGTTTGAGTAGTCTATCAATATTACCTGGTCCATTCCGTCTTTGCAAATAATAGCTACCTTTCACTGAGTATCTATCCTGTGTTTGTTTTACATGACAAACACAAAAGTTTTAAAGTATTAATGTATTGTTTTTTTCTTGCCTCTCCCCATTTCACTGAATCCCTTGTACCTTGAGATGTTTTCTGCCCTCACAGTAAACAGTTAAATGAGCTTGAGTACCCCACCAGCAAGGTGGGACTAACACTGCAAATGTACAGCTGTCAATCAAACACATGAACAAAACTCACTGGGTTAAGCAGGTGACAAAGTTTAAATTCAAGGAGAGGAAGATGAAGAGGAAGAAAACTATGGGAGGGGAAGATGACATTTTGAGACTTCATGTCCCTGGAGCAAGGACTTCCCCTGTAGGGGAGAGTTGGGAAGAAGGTGTGTTTGCACCAGATTGTTCTTCTTGAGGCTTTCCATTGAGTTCCAGTTGTAACCACTGACCAGCTAATTACCCAGTAGACTATCCATGTTTCTCTTAATGCTTGTTTTTTTGCCCCTAAATGGTTTGCAGTCCCTTATCTGGCATATTCCCTTTGGACAACCTCCTTTCCGATAGCCTGGAAGATTCATAACCGTTTTCTTTACTCCAGCTGGGGTCACAGACTTTTTCAGGAGTAACCTAGATAAGAGAGGGGAAAAGTGAAGTTTCACCCTGTCCAGAGTAGAGATGAACCAATAGATGAAAAGGTTTTTAAAATAAATAATTTTTCATGGTCACAAAAATTCCACAAAGTAGATAGAGTATTAACCCCCATTTCCAAATGAAGAAGTAATTACAATAAATTATATCTGATTGTTAAGTTCTAATTACTTCTTTGACACTGCCTAATTTTTATGTATCCTTCTGTTTTCTCCCGGGTTTTTTTTTTCTCTTTCTACTCTAATCTCACCTTTCCATATTTTCTTCCTATCTTCCTTTCTTCCTGTCTGCTTACCTGTCACCCTTTTTCTTCCTGCCTTTTCAGTTTTGCCAGGTACTAATGATTGGTCATGTTGTGTGTCCTTAATGCCAGAGACACCAAAACAAAGAAGAGACAGGCATTATTCTCAAGGGTGTTCTGTTTAGTAAAACTTAGAGAAAATAGAATTTCCCTTCTTACGGTGTGGAGGAATTTCAGAGTCTGAGTAATGAACCCATTGTCCTCCTCAGCATTTTCCAGAAGCAAGGGGTATAATAGGGACAATTTTATTTTTATAGCCACAGTGAGGTCATCAGCTTTTCATCAGAGCTACCTGATGCTTATGATCTGAATTCACTTTTCTAAATGCTGACCACAAAGAGGGGTGATGTAGCCCGTGGTTCCCCTCAGGTCCATTTCCTATAGAAACATTTCCTTGGGTGTAGGATTAGTTGGTAGGATCTATTTAAAAATTTCTGATGATAATGTTTTACCCATGGTGGATAGAAAAAAAATAACTTCTAGATCCTAGGGTCTTCAATCATAAAACTTGAATAAAGAACCCTTCTAAATTAGGTCTTGAGCCAGTTCTTTGACCTTTGTCATAAATGTCACTTCCATTTACTTTCTACCATTTTCACAAAGTCTGTTGCTGCTTTAGACAGTATACTCAGAAACCTCATGGCAGTAAAAGAACAGACCTCACAGTGACCTCATGCCAGTAAAAGAACAGACTTTTTCTTTCAGAGGGATAAGCTTCATTCAGTTTTTCTTTAGGATTCAAACTCTGGAAGAAGCCATTCCTTCATTAAGAACAGAAGTCATATTGGCCCCAGGTGCTATTAACAGGATGTGGAAGCTATAATCTATTTACAGATTCTCTAAACTCAAACATTAATGCCTTTTGCTAACAACTAAATAAAGCACTATCTTTAACATATTAAAGCATTTTTTGCACATGCACAATTAACTGATTAAGCTACCAAATGTGCAATTATCCAATTATGAGGAAGGGGGGAAATTAAGATTAGATATGGCTTTTTTCCAGAAAGAGTAATTAAATTGTTACATGAAGGAGACATGGATGATATTTAAATCAAAGAAGCATAAGAGATGAGAAAAGTTTTACCACAAATAAAGGAACAGGAATGGGAAGGAGAGGGGCTGATAAGACTGGGACTGGGGGAGAAAGACAGGCAGGACAGAAAAGAGGAAGGGAAAGGAGATAGGAAAGAGGATGGAAAAACTTACTTCACTATAATATAAAGGGATATAATTGGAACACTCAATAAAATATATTTCCCTAAGGTTTTTTTTCTGGACAGTTTAATATATTAGACAAATAAACCACTTCCTGGATGAAATCCTGGAGAGGATTCTATGGAGCACAATTGTTTTAAGACAAATAATCAAAGATCGTAATTGATCCTGCATGCCTGTCCTTTGTTTCCTTTTGAGTTATAAGCAAAATTTTAAAAAAATGTGTGGAAGAGCTGTATTTTTCCAGAGGAAGTACTTCATAATGACTTCAGGCTGATTTTTATGGGGAGATGAAGAATCATATAGGTAAGAATTATCTTTGGAAAACTTTCAGCCTGTCTTTTTTCTCTTTGTGCATTCATTCAAGCAACATGCATTAAAAACCTACTGTATATCAAGTGCCAGGCTGGGCGCTGGTAATACATAAAAAGAAGAAGATCAGCATTTTCTTACCTTACTGGGGTCCCACCTTTATCCTTGCATGAATGACTTCTCCCTTCCTTTCCCAATTCCTAAAGTAGCTCAGGTTATAGGTCTTAAAAAACTGTTTGGATTCTACAGAAAAAAAGAAACATTTAATATTATGTTTAACTTTAGGATTTGGTCCAAACTTCTTTGAACAGTCACCTGTGATTTTAAAAGCCTGTGCTTTTTAGCAACTGTGAAGGATTTCCCCATACCTGAAAGTTACATTCATTTGTAACCTTAGAAGGTCTAGTTTTGGGATTCTGAGTGTTTTGTTTATTGTATTCTCCTTCTAGTGAAGAAGCCATCCTTTTTTTTTTTTTTTTTCCTCTTGGTACACCTGAGTTGTCCTGGATTACTTAGAGGACATGTGCTTTCAGAAACCTTCCACATGATTAAAGTCTTCATTTCCCGAAAAACCAAGCCATTGCCAAAAAGCAGGTCAACTGTACTAAGCCCCTTTGACTCAGGTCAGAAGATGAGGCAGCAGTATCTGAGGCAGAATTCTTGAGGAAGATGCAGGTTTGGAAAGGAAAAGTCTCCAGTGATGCCACATTTTGGTTGAAAAAGTCATTAATCCACTTTGGAGATGTGGAAACTAAGACAAGTATAAAAGTGAATCTCATTGCTACTGGGTAGCAAAGAAAATGTGCTAGTGAAGATTCCAGGGTAAAAAAGAGGGAACATTGTTAGGCTTTAGGTTACTGATGAAATTCTACTCCAAATTTAGGTGGGTAACCTTATGTAATATTGGTAGATCTGAAATATCTGGGTTCCTAAGTCTTTCACTGGGTGAAATAAATTCTGCAGAATTAAGTATCTAAAGTCACTGCTCTCTGCCTTAGGTTTCATATTTAACATTAAGAACTAAGTCAAATCATAAGAAGAATTATACATTTAATGGAAGGTCCTCCTGTGGTAGCTGCTGAGCTTAGCATTGCAAGGGGAATATTGGTTTATTGACCTCTGTCAAAACTTAGTCCATATTTTTTTTAACACATCTTGGAAATAGATTTTTAAAGTCTCCTTTTTCACCCTCCACAATACATGCTTCTATTCAACTGGCTGATTTGATTACCTTTCTACACTGACCCAAGGAAGGACTTTTATATGATCAATAAAAAAACCACATCAATTTCTCCTGATTATTACTGTCACTATAATATTTTTGGTGTCATAACCTCACGTGCTTGTGAGATTAAATATTATTGCCCTAGGTTTAGCTATGGCCAAACATAGGAGTTAAATGCAGATAAGTTAGTAATACCTATTAAGCATTCCTCATGTCTTTGGTGAATCTTACTTCCTCTATCTTAATCTCTACAGTAACCCCATGTAGAAAGTAGGTCAGCATGTGTTAGAGTGAGGAACAATTCCAGAAACTTCCACTAAGTTATGGTAGCTCTTACTCAGTGGGTCAAGAAACAAAATGGGAAGTTCTACATTTTTTTCCACTGTAAGTTCTAGGATGAGAGGAAAAAACATAGGTCAGTTTCCCACTAAATCCACTGTGAGAAGTTGTGGGTCAAGAATTAATCACCTGACTTCCATTAAGAATGGTAGATTATAGTTGTGTTTTGGGGTCTTGGGAATCCATTTCAGTACACAGTCAATATTGAATAACTCTCAGAGTCTGATAAATGTCCACAGATTGCTTTTAAAGAAGACTTGGATGAATATTTATAGCACACACCAATGGCCACTTGTTTGAGATCGTCCTCAGAGGGAGGTATCTTCCGCCATGATCAAGAGTCTAGATTTTTTGAACTAGCTTAGGTCTGAATACTGTATTAAAGGTCATGATTAGCCCTAAAGATGTGAATTAGATGCCCTACCACATCACCAATACTTAGAATTTTCTTACATATGTGGAGTAGAACTTGGAAAGCTGCCCGTCTATTTAATGCATAATGATCTGAGACCCCATTAGCCATTACCTCAAAACCCTCAAGTGCTATGTTTCCCCTATACCTTATGATAGTGATTATTTCCTATAATATCCCTCTACTCTTCTGGAATCCTATTGTTGCCACTGAAGTCTGGAAAGCAACTTCCTTTGCAACACTTCCAGTCATTTCTAGCCTAGGAGCACAGCCGATGATTTGTTTTCAAAGGAGACCAATTCCTCCCCGCCCCCCCCCCGCCCATGGATGNCCCATTCCCCCCCCCCCCCCCCCCCCCGCCCATGGATGCATTTTTAATATTTTTGTGAAGGGAGTGTCCCCTGGGGTTGCAGTGGTTCTGACATGGCTGAAGAGGTTAAATACAAGGTGTATTCTGCCCTTCTAATTCCCAGAGAATTTGGACTCCTTCACCTACACATATGCCAGGGGAGTTCTGACCTCTCAACTTCATTAGCTTTAGGCACTTCTTTTTTTTTTTTTTTAAGATTTTTATTTATTATTTGACAGAATGAGAGATGAGACAGATCACAAGTAGGCAGAGAGGGAGGAGGAAGCAGACTCCCTGCTGAGCAGGGAACCTGATATGGGGCTCGATCCCAGGACCCTGAGATCATGACCTGAGCTGAAGGCAGAGGCTTTAACCCACTGAGCCACCCAGGTGCCCCGCTTTAGGCACTTCTTGAATCCCAGTTGAATTAGCCAACCAAGCACAGTCCCAATTTTATTTCCATTGAGGTGAATGTACTCTTATCAGTACATTTGCCCTAAATGAATTTTCACATTTTAGCATATTTGGTCTAACACTACTAGTGTGCACTCCCACACATGCTACCCCAACTTAGTCCTCTTTAGATAAATTGGCAATGTCCTGTGTTGTGTCTTGCTTTGTTTTGACCTATATGCTATTTGTTCCCAGACCAGGCCTTGAATTCCTGTCTTGGCTATGCTAGGAGTTAATATTTTTTTTAAGGTATCTATCTATCTGTCTGTCTGTCTGTCTGTCTATCTATCTATCTATCTATCAATCATCTCAGGATACCGATTTCTGTCCAGGAGACTTACTGATGCAGGGTTCTTAGCCTCATTTTTGTTCTGCCTCAGTGTGGCTGCTTCATGTAGCATGGTCTTGCTATTTCTCCACTGGAGGCATCACATTACCAGATCTGGTGCAGGTAAGCATTTAATTTATAAAACTCAGTGTTACTTGTAATCAGTCCCACACATAGCAGCCCTATGACCGCTTGAGAAAGAGCACCACAGCAAAGGTATCATCATGGCTTTCTGATTTTTCCACTTGAGTTATGAGCTGGGCAGTTAAAGAGCCCAATTTTTCCTTTCTCAGGGCATCTGTTAGCTCTCCGGGGCTGTCAGAAGCAACTAACCAACTCCCAAAACATTCTAAACAATATTGTCACCATAGAAACTGAGTGTCACAGCCACTCAATCTCCCAGTCTTTGGCCTTCTATGTGTACCTCGTGCCAGGCCGTCTTCAGTTCTACCTCAAATAACAATGATACTGCTGTGCCACATGGATTACCGGTGTCCGTTTACCACCTACGGAGAAAGTATCTATGTTCTTCTTAAATATATGAACAACCTAATCTCAGAATTCCATCAGGAGGGCTTATTTCCTCAGCCTCTTCCTATGGTACCAGCTATGGTTTGGGGTTGGCAGGAAACAGATGAGACATTCCTATAGGCTAACGACATTTTAATGAAGTGACTATTTACAAAGCTGAGAGATCCCAACTGAGAGAAGAGAAACAAAGGATGGTGAAGCATCCTAACTATTGCAAATGCAGTATCTGTTACCTCCTCTAGGCCTGCAGGGTCAAGGAGAGGGAGCTATTAGCAGAACCCAGAGGGAGTGTTTGTGGTTATAGGAGAGGACCACTTAATTGGAGCTGTGACTTGGGCAGTGAGTAAGAGACAAGCCCTCCCTACTAGGGAGAGATCCAGAGGAAGAAATACCCACACCCCCAATTTACCCCACCATTGTTCATCTTTGCTTGCCACTGGACACATCCAGTTGGAAGTTAGATTCAAGATAGCTTGTTGATCAGCTTCTCAGAGTCCACTCCAGAGTCAAGAGCAGGATGGACAAACATGGAGAGCACTTATGAGGGGTAATCGAAAACAGCTAGAACAAACACTGTCATGTTCCCATTTTACAGATAAGAAAACTAGGGTTCTGAAGACAGGAGTCACCTGCCCCAAGTCATTGAGCTCACTGCCTGGGATTTCAAAAATGAACCAATCCTTATCACTCCTAACTCCTAAGGAAAACAAAAAGCAATTGTTAGGCATTTTATTCTACAGAGAACTTTCTTCCTAAGTTTGTTTTGGAATTGTTACAATTTTATTTTATAGACATAAAAGCTGGGTCCTGGAGAGCTTCCAACCTGTTCCTCAGCTTTACCCTTGTAGGTAGCAGAGAGGGTACGGAGACTGCAGGCTTGCTGGCCTCGCAATACCATGTACAAGGCACCATGTCCGCATTCCAGGGTTTTTAGTGTTGTCTTCCTCTTCCTCCTCCTCCTCTGCTTATTCCTCNCTGCAGGCTTGCTGGCCTCGCAATACCATGTACAAGGCACCATGTCCGCATTCCAGGGTTTTCAGTGTTGTCTTCCTCTTCCTCCTCCTCCTCTGCTTATTCCTCCTCCTCTGCTTATTCCTTCTCCTCTCTTTCTGCTTTTTCCTCTTCCTACTGCTTCTCCCCTTCCCCCCTTTTACTTTCAGTGTAGAGTATTGATCTAACCATAAACACATTTTTAAAACAGTTTTTTAAGGGCTAACATTTAGGGAAATTGTAAAATAGGTAGTTTCTCTTCCTACATTCCTTTGACACTCACAGCCACCTTGGTGCCATCCTATCCTGTGAGGCTGGCCATCCCTAGGCACTTAGGTATGATCTGCCCCTCTTACAGCATTGAAATAGGGAAGCAGAGAATTGGTCTTTTGCTTTGTTGGGACAAGCATTTTAGCAGCAGCTCTGGAATATTAGATTTACTGGGTTATAAATAACACTGATTAAAAAACAACAAAATATTTCAAAGGCTTAGGGCTTAGCATTTTATCAGCAGGGAAAAATAATTAGTGAAAAAATGGGACAAATGTTGCTGGAGTAGCCACCTAACCTATTTAAGGAATCGTTAAAGTGATACTATTCTCTAACATTATTATAATTTTATTTTTGGTCACATCTCCCATGGGGATTATATCACAATGATTTTTCCCTGTTAAGATATTCTGGCAATCCTATGTAGAATTAGGAAATTAGTTGACTTTTTTTGAAACTGCTGCAAGTTTCCATGATGCTGAACTGAGGATATCTGACTTTCAGGTTTATTTCCTATTGATTTTCAGTCACTACGATCACTTCCTTTGCTCTCACATTATGTAATGAATGAGTTTTCATTTAGAGTGTCAGAGGACAACCTCTCCTTCAGTATTGGAGCAAATTGTGCATCTTGCTTTGCCTTTTTTAAATTTCAGTGCCCTGGATGTGATGTTCACATTAGGATACAAATAAAGTTCTGAAAACTGTTTAATGAGGGGATTGCAAGTAACTGACCAGGGTATCTTCTTTTCAACTGTATGATTTTATAAAGCATTTAGCACACTTTTATGGAGGATTGACGGTGTGCTAGCGCTATAACACAATCTGGAGACAGAGGCTAGGGTGGCTGGAGCAAGGTGTGTGTAGAGGAAAAGTTTTAAATAATCCAGTTTCCTGTCTCAGTAGTGAATAGTCTATCCAGTAAAACTGATTTGTGGGAAACAAGGAAGGCTGGTTGCAAAGCTGGTGCGGACCTGGGCTCAAAGTGTGTTCTTTTACTGCCATTCAATGTTGAATATCCCTTTCCTTGACTTGAAGCTATAATCAGAGCCAGCCAAGGCCAGTGCCTATATTCACTGCCAAATGCCTCAAGAGGTGAGCCTCAGAGGCGTGGTGACCTTCCTCCAGTTAGTCTTCTCAAAGCATGCATTTCCTCATTTGCAAAATGAGAGCGATCGTTCTTTCTTCATGAAAATGTCATGAGTATTCTGTGAAGCAATTTATTTCAAATGCTCATCTCAGAGACTTGCACATATTAAGGGCTTAATAAATATTTGCTATTGGAATGATCGTATAATGGTTCTGAAGGTTTTTTAAAGCATTGCTCAGGGCTATTTGGAAAATGACATATACAGTCATTTGACATGGAGACAGATGGGGTCATTTTCTGAGAAAAGATAATCAGCTGTAGGGATGATGATAATTTAAGTAGAGAGTTTCCCTTTTGAATAATATTCTTGATCTTATTCCAAGGTATTCTTCAAGTGCGTCTTTTCTTTGATCCCCAAAACATTAAATTCTGCATTACCTAATGAAGTGAATAATGCTGCTGATGGGCTTGACATTTTCTGACCAGTTGAAAAAATTAACCCTGCTGACTATAAACAGCCAGGAAATTGGTGACCTTTCAGCCATTAGAATCATTATGAAGCATAAAAAAGGTAAAGAGAAAATGATTTATGCCTTGAAAATGTATCGTGGAGTCATTCATGCCCATAGGTACAAGACTGGATTTCCAGGAAGGCAGTTTTCTCACCTGCTGTGTAAGTGCAGAAGGCAAAATATAGATCAACATGTCACTATCTCAGACATGCAGGTGTTTTTGTTTTGTTTTGTTTTTAAGATTTAAAAGTAATCTCTACACTCAACGTGGGGCTCAATCTCACAACTCTGGATCAAGGGTTGCACACTCTACTGACTGAGCCAGCCAGGTGTCCCTAGGTTTTTGTTCGCTTGTCTGTTTTTAATAGTCTACCTATCATTTTTAAAAGCAGCTTTATTGAGGTATAATATACAAAAGTATGCAAATATTTAATGTGTACAATTTGATGACCTCAGACGGGGTAAACCTCATGGTATCATCACCCCAATCAAGGTAATAATAGACCTATCCGTCATCTCTCAGAATTTCCTATGTTGCTTTTTGCACGTATATGTATGTGGTGAAAACATTTAACATGAAATCTACCTTCTTAACAAATTTCGAAGTACCTCTAGATGCTCTGTTGTATTGCATATCTCTAGAATTTATTCTAACATAAGTGAAACTTTTTACCCATTCATTAACAACTCCGTATATTCTACACCTCCCAGTCCTTGAAGCCACCATTATATTCTCTGCTTCCATGAGTCCTACTCTTCTGAGTTTCCTCATATAAGTCAAATCAAGCAATATGATGATATTGCATGATTTCTGTGACAGGCTTACTTCATTTAGTAGAACGTTCTTCAGGTTCATCCGTGTTGTCACATAGGGCAGGATTTTCTTTTTAAGGCTAAGGAGTATTCAGCTGTAAACATATACCGTGTTTTCTTTACCCATTCATCTATTGATGGATAGTTGACTTGCCTATGTATCTTGGCTGTCATGAATGGTGCTGCAGTGAACACTGTGGTACAGATAACTCTTTGGTCTTGATGTCTTTATCCATTGCAGCTTGGTGCTGTGAATGTCCTGTGCTTCCAATGATAGGCTGCTATTATTAGTACCATTTTACAAATAAAGAACCTAAGGCTTGGAAGAAACCCATTCATTTTTTTTTTATTTGCCCCAGGGGTACAGGTCTGTGAATCATCAGGCTTAAACTTTTCACAGCATTCACCAAAGCACAAACCCTCTCCAATGTCCACAACCCATCCACCCTATCCCTACCCTCCCACCCCCAGTAACCCTCAGTTTG
>LNAC01000715.1:50095-158637 GCA_002007465.1 Ailurus styani | reverse complement strand
CCATTGTATTGCCTGTAAGGTGACTGTTACTGTATATTGTGTTTTTTCCTTTCTGGTCTGTTTCTTTTAGGCTCTCTTTGCTTAGAGGACCCCTTTCAATATTCCCTGTAGGGCTGACTTGGTGTTTGCAAATTCCTTGAGTTTTTGTTTGTCCTGGAAGATTTTTATCTCTCCTTCTATTTTCAATGACAGCCTAGCTGGATATAGTATTCTTGGCTGCATATTTTTCTCGTTTAGTGCTCTGAATATATCNTGCCAGGTCTCTGTGGATAGGTCTGCTGTCAGTCTAATATTTCTACCATTGTATGTTATAGATCTCTTGTCCCGAGCTGCTTTCAGGATTTTCTCTTTGTCACTAAGACTTGTAAGTTTTACTATTAGATGATGGGGTGTGGACCTATTTTTATTGATTTTGAGGGGGGTTCTCTGTGCCTCCTGGATTTTGATGCTTGTTCCCTTTGCCAAATTAGGGAAATTCTGTATTAAAATTTGCTCCAATATACCTTCTGACCCCCCCTTCCTCTTCTGGGATCCCAATTATTCTAATATTGTTTCGTCTTATGGTATCATTTATCTCTCGAATTCTCCCCTCATGGTCCAGTAGTTGTTTGTCTCTCTTTTCCTCCTCTTCTTTATTCTCTGACATTTTGTCTTCTAAATGACTAATTCTATCTTCTGCCTCATTTATCCTAGCAGTAAGAGCCTCCATGTTCAATTGCACCTCATTAATAGCTTTTTTTGATTTCAGCTTGGTTAGATTTTAGTTCTTTTATTTCTCCAGAAAGGATTTTTATTTCTCTAGAGAGGGCTTCTCTATTATCTTCCATGGATTTTTTGAGCCCAGCCAGCACCTTAAGAATTGTCATTCTGAACTCTAGTTCTGTCATATTACTAATGTCCGCATTGATTAGGTCCCTAGCCATCATTACTGCCTCTTCGTCTTTTTTGTGTGTGTTGATTTTTTCCGCCTTGTCATTTTATGCAGATAAGAATAGATAGATGAGAGAACCAAATACTAAAGGGTAGCAGTGACCCCAGAGAAATATACACTAACCTACTCAGAAGAGACCTGGAACTGGGGAGAAAAGAAAAAGGGGAAGAAAACAAAAAATGAAAAAACAAAATCATACAAACAAAAACAAAACAAAAATAAATAAAACAAAATCCTATATCTATATTATCTATTTCTGTTTCTATATCTATGTCTGTCTCTGCCTCTATCTCTATATCTCTATATCTATACCTATATCTATTAGACTGGTGAATGGAACAGACCCTATATGTATACAAAAGATAAGGTTAAATACAATGAAGGGATAAAATATGATTATAACAATGAAAATTAGAGATTAAAAAGTGTTGATAAGATATAATAGTTAAAAACGTTAAAATAGGGACAAAAACTTAAAAGAAGAAAATTTTAAAAAATTCAAAGAATTTAACTTTGAACGACTAAAGAATCATGGGGGAAAAGCCATTAATTCACTGCATTGCTTTCCCCTAGCTCCTGAGTTCTACAATTCTCAGCAATCTTGATCTTGACTTTGGCTGGATGTTTTTTTTTCTGGTCTTCTGGGGGAGGGGCCTGTTGCTGTGATTCTCAGGTGTCTGTGCCCAAGGCGGAATCACACCACCCTCACCAGGGGCCAGGCTAAGTAATCAGCTCGGGTTCGATCTCGGGAGCTTTTGTTCCCTGAATGCTTTCTGTATGGCTTTGGAGGACGGGACTAAAAATGGCGGCTCCCAGTCTCTGACCTGGAGGAGCCGAGAGCTCAGGGCCTCAGTCCTCAGTGTGCCTCAGAGAAAAGCAGTGCATCCCTCCTGTCTCCTGGTCTCCGGCCGCGCTCCGAGCTCACCTGGCCTGTGACCGAGCGTCTCTATCTCTGGTGCGCGGCCCCATTTAGAATCTCCAAACCCAGACGATTCCTGCATCTGCTCCCATGCTGCCCCTCCCGGAAGAGGAAGGAAGGGTCTCTCCGGGTCTGCTAACTGTGGGGTCCCCGCTCACAGAGCAGTGGCCCGACCATGCTTCAGATCACAGCCCAAGGTAACCCCGAGCTGAGAAGGTGTGAGAAACACCTTCTCAGCTCAGCTCCATCTCTCCCGTCGGCTTCTCTCTGATACCTGGGAGCTCGCTTGTGCTCAGACACCCTGGTCTTTTTGTGTCCTTGCGGGTCCTGAGACCACACTCTCCCCGCAAGGGTTTCACCCCCCGCTTGGCCTTTGGGGCGATGTCCCACAGTGGAGCAGAGTTCTAACAGTTCCGAGTCTGTGCTCCACTGCTCGCTCCCTTGCTGGGAGCTGGTCCGTCCCCCTGGGTCTATCTTCCTGTCGCTTCAGATTCACTTCTCTGCATGTCCTTCCTTCCGGAAAGTGGTTGATTTTCTGTTCCTAGAACCGCTGCTCTTCTTCTCTTCGATCTCCTGTAGAATATGTAGGTGTTCACAATAGTTTGATAGCTCTCTGGGTGAATTTCTGGGACCTGATGATAATCGGTCTCCTACTCCTCTGCCATCTTGCCGCTTCTCGAAGAAACCCATTCAAATGTAAGTTTTCTGTGTTCTGCCTTTGAAGATTATACTGCGAGATAGTGAGTGTGGACTCCGATTTAGATGTGTGGTTATGTCATATTAGCCATAGGAAGTATGGTGTTAAAATGAAAACCTATAAAAATCTTAAGCATACTGTTTTACCTATGATCTTTCTAATCTATATATTTTTAATATATTGAGTCAAAGTAGATATGCTTGAATTTCTTACAAATATAAACATTAATGTATGTGGGAAGGTGTGTTTTGGCTGGATTTTTCATATACTTAAAGTCCCCATGTTTATCTTATTAGTGTATAACCAAAGTAATCCAGGTACTGTCATAAATTCATTTTGTGTGAGTTAAATATTCTTGAGACAAGAATTTCTTTCTTTAGTTGTCCTAAAATATAAAATATTTTTGTATTTAAAAAAAAAAAAAAAAAAGGAAGTATGGTGTTGTATGGTCTAAATGAACCTGCACCTTCAGCACTGTACTTGTCCTTACTTCACCTCCAACCACTTGATTGTTCACGAATGAGAAAAACAAGGCACCATGAACCAGTCTTCTTTCTAAGCCTTAAGCAAGTAGGGCTACTGGTCTGCCTCTCTGATCTCTCATTCCCCTCACTCCCCCATGGCTTTCCAGACAGCGGCCACACAGGCTGCCTTTTTGGCCTTAACACATCACATTTATTCCCACTTCAAGGATGTTGCACTTTGTACCTTTTTCTGGCTCATTTTCTTTTGGATTTTACCTTCTATGTCTTTCTTACATCCAAGTCTTAGGATTAAAACAGATATTATCTCTGTTGATTCCTCTCCTGTCGTTTCCACCTCTGTTCATGCCCCCTTTCATTTTGGATTTTCTGCATAGCATTTTTCACATTTATTTGCTTTTTTGTAATTTATTTCTCTCCCCCGTTGGAATGTACAGCCAGTAAGGCTGAGACTCACCTATCTTGTTCACTGCTGAATCCCCAGTGCAGTGCACATAGTAGGCACTCAGTGAACTTACTGAACGTGCCAATGAATATTGGAGTGAGGAGAAATACTGTAGGAGCAGGTGCTTCTGATACCTCCGTATAAAATTTAGTTTTGTAGTGTATCAGTTATATTGATACTTGAGAGTTTGTCCTGGAAGCTGGGAAATACTAAAAAGGCAAAACAGAGATAGACTTTGCTATCATTTGTCAGAGGCTGTCTGACACTCTAAGGGAAAACAAATACCTGGCATAATTGGACTGTGAAGAAAGCAAAGTCTTCCTTTTTAGCCTGAACCGCCATGTTCCAGTAACTTGCCAAGATGACCAACACAAAGGGACAGAGGAGGGGTACCCGCTAGATGTTCTCTAGGCCTTTTAGAAAACACTGAGTTGTTCCCTTGGCCACATATATGCGAATCTACAAGAAAGGTGATATTGTGGACATCAAGGGAATGGGCACAGTCCAAAAAGGAATGCCCCACAAATGTTACCATGGCAAAACTGGAAGAGTCTACAGTGTTACTTAGCATGCTCTTGGCATTGTTTTAAACAAACGAGTTGAGGGCAAGATTCTTGCCAAGAGAATTAATGTACACTTTGAGCATATTAAACACTCAAAGAGCCGAGATAGCTTCCTGAAGTGTGTGAAGGAAAATGATCAGAAAAAGAAGGAAGCCAAAGAGAAAGGTACTTGGGTTCAACTGAAACATCAGCCTGCCCCACCCAGAGAAGCACACTTTGTGGGAACCAATGGAAAGGAGCCTGAACTGCCGGAACCCATTCCCTATGAATTCATGGCATGATAAATGTAAAGAAAATAAAAGGCCTCAAGACTGTTAAAAAAAAAAAAAAAGAAGAAGGAAGAAGAAGGAAGAAAAAGAAGAAGAAAAGAAGGAAGAAGAAGAAGAAGAAAGCAAAGTCCTGGCTTGGAATCAGTAGGAACTTGGCCCCAGGTTTAGCATAACACAGTTTTATGGGGATATGTGGAAAGCACCCTATGAAATTTCATGGCAGAACTCATTTCTTTTCTAATTTTACATAATAGTTCTAAAATATCAAAACAGGATACTGCTACTATAATATACCCAGGGGAATACAAAAAATGGTATGACAATAGAGAGCAAATTGTAAGGAAGCTGCAAGCTGAGAGGTCCACTTTCAGACTGTAAGGGTCATCTGTTTAACATATGCTCACTCCTATTCTGGCTCTGGCTGTCTCTCTCTCCCTCTCAAAATTTTCATGGATCAGCTTCCTAATTTAACTCACTTACTGAAAATACCTCATCTGGTAGAATCAGGTATTTTTCTTCTCACCATGGGAGGGTTAGGGGAATGAGCAACCAAAGACCCCGATGTCCCTATAAGAAGGCTGGAGCGGTGGGTGAGAGTGTGACTTTCGAATATGTTCTATGATTGTAAGTTTAATCATACTTAACACTTTATAGAATCTGTATTTTAAACACATGGTTCCATACTTTTTTTATATTATCTCATTTTCAAAATTGTATTTTAAAGTAAGTATTGTTGAAATCCCCATTTTAAGGTTGGATAAAATGAAACTTGGAGAAATGTTCACTATCATTCAGGCAGTGAGTGGTAGGACCAAAATGATACCTACATTGTTGACTCTGGGGCTGCTCATGTTGAGATGTGCCTCCGGTGCCACAGATCCCAGGGCATCATAGCACAGTACTATTGTAATAGCACTTACAAAGTATTTATTACATGTCTGACTCTGTTCTCCACATAATTCAATTCCTTTATTGCTCACAATAACCTATCAGGTCCTGTGCTTGCCTATCTGATAGGTCCTTACCTGCCAGAGTCCAGCTCCAGCAGGTCCAGGGGTCCCCGAAGGAAAGGACGGCGTCGGCAAATGCGGAATGAGGAGACGGACTTGAATGATGTTCCAGGAGTCTCCCAAAAACCTCAGGGCTTGGGGTCCATTTTTTATATTATTGTAACAGAGGATGACCAAAGACACAACCAGGATGTTTATTTACTGATTAAAGGAGCCTTGGTAGATGAGCTTGATGTACTTCCCCAAGGTCTAACTGATGAGGCTTGTTTTTTTATTATCTGTATTATGAGTCTCCTGGAGCTTGCGTAGTTTTAACAGAGCTCCCGTCATGTTTCTTTGTTTTATGACTTCACCTAGTTCTGTCCTAAGTCACAAGTTTGGTATAGATTCATTAGTCATTATGTCTTAAAGTCAAAGGCTATCTATCCTGGGAGAAGGACAGTACGGGCCAGACCTTATCTGGCAATATTTCAGAACTCTTTCCAGGCATGTTTATAGAAGGAGTAAATTTGACTAATGCTTGACAAATCTGGCCCATTCTTTTCACTCATGGAGTTCCACATCATTTAAACTGTAAGCCGCTTTTAACTGGAAGGGGGTGATTAATGCTTTACCCATTACGATTCTCCTCGCCTTGCAGGAGGGTGGTGCCCCATGCTTTGCAGTGGGGGTTCACCTTCTTATACCACGTAGATGGCTCAGATCACTTACCTATCAGGTAAGTTCTTCTTTTTCCTCTTCTTTTTACCTCCTCCTCCTTGTTATTATGTCCATTTTATAAATCGAAAAGATCATGGCCAAGAGTAGTTGAATAGCTTGCCCAAACCCTCTCATCTGGTGTTACTGATGGCGGCTTTCAACCCAGGCAGTCTGGATCCAGAATTCATGCTCTTATTTTTTTTTTTAAAGATTTTATATATTTATTTGACAAAGATCACAAATAGGCAGAGAGGCAGGCAGAGAGAGAGGGGGAAGCAGGCTCCCTGCTGAGCAGAGAGCCTGATGCAGGGCTCAATCCCAGGACCTTGAGATCATGACCTGAGCCACCCAGGCATCCCAGAATTCATGTTCTTAAAGCATTATGCAATATACTGTGACAGTATAGGCTTTGGTATTTTCCCGTGTTTGGATCCCCGATCTCCTGATTATTGATTTGGAAGGAAAACCTCTCATGACTGAACCCTGTGCAGGGTGCATATTGTCAGCCAGTACCAAGAGAACAAAAGCTGGAATAGTTAAGGATCCTCTCAGGTGAGAGCCTGGAGTCTAAATTGACCTGATGATGCCTAATGGTTCCAGGACATGGTCCTTTGACTCAGAGACCTCTTTTAGAAAAGCCCAAAGTTTGAACCTCATTTCCTTTGGGAGTATTTGGGAGGGAGGGCCTATTGGTTGATATTAGTTGTGTATGTGTTTCCTTGGTTCATCAAAGAGGGACCTAGTTAGGCTTACTTAGTTTTTCACGCACAGTTTCTGATACAGTGCCTGAAAACTAGTAAGCATTTAATAGATATGTGTCCAAAAAAATTAAATGAACTCATGTGTAAAGAATTTCCAGGAAGTAGTGATAAAGTGTAAGTAGCATGAAAATTTTGGAGTCAGACAAAACTGTGTTTGTGTCTTGGTTTTCTCATTATATAGTAACATGATTGGAATCAGACAGAAGCAAGTTCTGTCTTGGCTTCCCATTTTATTGTAATATAACCTTGGGTAACATATATAACCTTCAGAGAGTCTCAATTTCTTCATATGGGAAAAGGAGAATAAACATTCTTACCTCAAGGGGTTATGATTGTGATGAGTTCATGAATGTAAAGTGCTTAGTAAAAGATCTTAATGATAAATATAAGATCCCTTTTGTTCCCTTTTCATTCCTCATCTGTGGTTGCTTTTAGTGGTAACTGTAGTATTAGCACATACTGAAAATATCAAAGGACTCTTGCTTTCTTCACTTGAGAATCCTTAACTTTTCTTTTTTAACAATAAATTGGAATCTATATGGTAAAACTCCTGCTTTAAGATATGCAACGATAGGAAAAGATATTTTTGTTGTTTCAATTATGGAAGAGTTGCAGCACAGGATGCGGAGCATGATTTCACCTATGTCTAAAGCACACGTATGTGTCTCTATGGTAAAATTCCAGAAATAGACAGACAAAATGTTAAAAGTGGTACTTGTAGTGGTAGGATTATGGGTTATTTTCTCTTCTTTCGTTTTTCAAAAGTTGGCCCTATTTTTTACATCTTCCACAACGAGCATGGTATTTTATAGACAAAAATATTGTGCTTCAAGTTTTATGGCTTGGCTAGTACAAGCAGAGGGAAAAGTCTTCTACATATGGTTGGGACTTTATTTTTCAACTAAATTCAGAGGAAAAATGAGGAAGATCTCCTACAAGACAAAAATAATTTTCTTTATGCCTCCTGATGTCCTTTTCTAAAAGGATTAGAGATAAGCTGGAAATTCTGTCTAAAAGTGGCATAAAAAGATCTAATAAAGATTTTCACTCACAATTGCTGAAGGAAGGTAAAAGCTGAAAAGTTCCTTTACTTGAGATGCTGGTATCCACCAGAGGTTAACACAATCTGATTAAAAGTAGTTGTTGCCAATATGGTGTACAGATACAGTTAACTCTCACTTAGTTCAGATAATACTTTTCCTCTGTAATAGATGTGCTTCTGAAAAAGATTGGAAGGGGGCGCCTAGGTTTCTCAGTTGGTAAAGCGTCTTCCTTTGGCTCAGGTCATGATCCCAGGATCCTGGGATGGAGTTCCCCAAGCTGGCTCCCTGCTCCGTGGGGAGTCCGCTTCTCTGTCTCCCTCTGCCTCTCCCCGCAGCTTGAGCACTTGCGTCCGTGCTTGCCTTTTCCTCTTTCTCTAGTGCACACTCTCTCTCAAAAAAATAAATGAAATCTTTAAAAAAAAGATTGGTAGGCATCCTACTTCTATGAATTTAATTGTTGAGAGAGCTAGCTATGTCAATTCATTCTGTTCAGAATCTGTATAAAAGATAATTAGCTCCTTCTCTTCCACTCCAATTTCTCTCTTTTTTAAAGATTTTATTTATGTATTTGACAGAGAGACATCACAAGTAGGCAGAGAGAGAGGAGGAAGCAGGCTCCCTACTGAGTAGGGAGCCCAATGCGGGCCTCGATCCCAGGACCCTGAGATCATGAACTGAGCTGAAGGCAGAGGCTTTAACCCACTGAGCCACCCAGGGGCCCTGTACTAGCATTTTTAATATTCATATTCCTTTGGGAGGATATCTTAAAATTTGTTTAACCACTCTCTAATTGCTCAATATTTAGGTTGTTTCTGGTGCTTGCTGTTTTTTATAACATTTTACATCATGGTAGTTACAGATTTGAATACATCCATAGGTTATATATTTCTAAAGGATATGTTTCTGTGACTAGTTAACATACTGCCGAATGGTTTCACATAAATATTTTACCGCTTACACCAGCAACATAAGATAGTTTGCATTTCCCACTGACTAATTTTGGCTGTTATTAAAACATGCCAATTTGATAGTTGAAAGTGGTCTCTTAAGTTGAGAGAATTTCCATTTCTTAACTTACTAATGTGATTGAAAAATTTTGCCTCAAAGGCTTACATACCAATGCTGTGCCGTTTGATTCTTGAAGTGGATCATAGTACAAACGTGGGAGGCAAAATTGTTTGGGCTTGAATTTAAATTATTTCCTTTATTAGCCAAGTAACCTTGGGCAAGTTACTTGACTTTTCAATGCCTCATAAAATGGTAGTAATAATGGTACCTATTCCAGAAGATTGATGTGAGGATTAAGTATGTTAAAATATGTAACATTCTTGGAGTATTTTCTCCGTGCTTAGAAGATGGAAGGTATTCAATAAACATTAAATTCTTGTGTGAATTACCCATTTGGCGTCCTTCTCTGGAAGCTACTCTTTAAGAGGACCATTGATACGCTGAACAGAATACAAAGGAGAGTGTCCAGGATGATGTGAGATCTAGAAAATACATTCCATGAACAGTAGATAAAGGCTACTGTTGATGTCTTGACTAATGAGGACTTAGAGTAATCCAGAAGTAGGAGTGATATTGTCAGATACATGAGGAGCTTTATGCAGAAGAAAGTGTAGATATTCTCTCCCTGGTTCCAACAGACAGAGCTAAGACAAATATATGTAACCAGCAAGAAGATTTCATAAGAATTTTCTAGTAATGTAAGTATGGTAGACATCTTTTTTCTTTTTTTTTTTCCTGCTCCATACCCATTTCTCCTCTTTCTGAGAATAACAACACCCTGAGTTGTCTTTGAGACTAGTTCTTCCTAACTAAATCCAGGTGGTTTGGGTTGGTTAAATTCTCCCCCTCACCCACTTTCAAGGTGGGCACTTGACTAAGACCTAACTAATTACTTTATCCTCCTCAACCCTGCCAGTGGTCAGGAAAGGAAACATGACACAGATCAGTCCAGTGAAATTCAAGTGACGCGTTTTGCTGAAGCTTTGCATCTGAGGTAGGTAGAGTGCAAGATGGGAACTATTGACAGCCATCTTGCCACATGTCAGAAGATCTTGCCAGAGAGTGAATCCACTATAGAGAAAGCCCTGCTTCTGATGATGCGGTTTGAACCCCTGGATTCAGCTTTGCATGAATGCCACCCATAGAAGTCTAATTAGGTCAGTGGTCGAAATTGGATATCTGTCACTTGCAACTTAAGGAATCCTGTCTAAGTCATTGATAAGTGAATTCTTGATCATTTTAGATGGTCAAACTAAGGTTATTTGAGATCACTGTTTGTTACTATTGTTAGCAGTAACTCATCCTTTAGATAGGGGGTAAAACTAGAACTTTAAGCTTACTTTCTCCATTAAAATTCTATGAGACCCTTTTTCATTACTCAGCTAAATGGAGGATGCATAGCAGTTGCCCATTTGAAAATGTGTCTTTCAGCATATGTCTGGTCATTTTAGCCAGGATAGGTGTGCTGACTCTCTTCCATGTCCATTCTAGATAGTCCCTCTGCCCTTTTCTGCTGTGCTCTGTACTTTGAAAGACTGAACTATGTAGATGACATGAGTGTGTTCTCTTTCCCTCCGGCTGATTTATACCAAGAACTGGTAAGAGATTGGAGGCCTGAAGGAGATGGGGCAGGTATTCATTTCTCTGAGTTCATCCCTGCGACATTACCATGGCATGACTGCTTCCTTTAGGCAAAGCTGTAGTGCTTTCTACAGAGCTCTTTATCTCCAGCTTCTGGAAACTGCTCACTTACACTTTAGAAATGATAATGATGTAACACCTTGTGGTTTCCCAATACTCTGCCTACATGCGTGACTCTCCTTAGATTACCCAATTTGTGTGTACCATCTGTTTCTACGATTGCAAGTGATGCAGAGATAGGTATTTTTACACTCTCTTGCTGGTTGTTGAAGGCTGTAGTGTTCAAAGATTCAACCCTTGGATTCTGGCCCAAGAAATCTAACCACATTTCAAATAATATCTCAGAACTGATAGGCCTGGAAAAAGCCATTTCAGTTCAGGTAGAAGTTGTTGGTAACCCAGTGAAACCATCACTAAAACTAATTAACAAAAATAAACAAAAATAGTTAATAATCATGCAAAAGAGTTAATATTGGAAACTTGTTGAATATGTATTTCTTAGGTTTTATGTTTTTCCTGTATGCTGAGCTTATATGATATTCTCAGTGTTCATGTAGAAATCTTACTGAGAAGTGTTCTAGGAATTATACATGTAAGATTATAAAGAGCACTAGTCTCTGGATAATTAAGTTGAACGTTATATATTTTTTGGAACTAACTTATTTACATATTACCTGAAAGTATGGCCTCAGACACTACAACATCCTGGGTTTGATTCCTAAATCAACTTTTTTTTTTTAACTTTATTTTTATTCTTTGCCCAAGGGGTACAGGTCTGTGAATCATCAGGCTTACATCTTTCACAGCATTCACCAAAGCACAAACCCTCCCCAATGTCCATAACCCATCCACCCTATCCCTACCCTCCCACCCCCCAGTAACCCTCAGTTTGTTTTGTGAGATTAGGAGTCTCTTATGGTTTGTCTCCTTCCCCATCCCATCTTGTTTCATTATTTTTCCCTCCCTACCCCCCTCGACCCCCCACCGTGCCCCTCAAATTCCTCATATCAGAGAGATCATATGATAATTGTCTTTCTCTGATTGACTTATTTTGCTCAGCATTATGCATTGGATGAGAAGAATTTAATAAAGAGTAAGTGCTCAATTAAATGCTATCAGTTATGAGTTTCATTGTAACTACTATGGTATTTTCTCCAGGAATAGGCATTATTTTACCATCCATAGCTCAAATGTCTGTGGTATTTGAATAAATTTGGGTGGGCATTAAGAGCCATTTTGCCCACTTAATCTTTTTACAGTCCTACTTTTGACAGAGCAAGATATTTCTCTACTCTGAGAGATGCAGCCTTGTAAGCTTAGTTGACAAATCCAAGTGACTCTGAGTTAGTTTCTTAGGGAGTATGGCAGCCACCTTACAGTTTCTGCTGCTTGTTGCCTTCTAGGAATATAGGCCACATACTGCTGGGCTTTTTTTTTTTAAAGAGAAAAATCTCTTGATTTTGGAAGAGAACTAGAGTTTCAGGGTTGTTTGTGAGGCTTCTTAATTTTTCTTACTAAGATAATTTTTCAAGTTCCGTTGTAGGTTCACAGCAGAATTGAGGGGGAGGTACAGATAATTCCCACATACCTCCTGCTCCCCCACATAGCTGTCTCGTTATCAACATCAGCCACCAGAGCTGTTTGTTACAGTTAATGAACCCATAATGACAAATCCTAATTGCCTGTAGTTGACTGTAGTTGACATTGTATGATAGCTCACTCTTGATGTTGCACACACCATTGTTTTGGACAAATATATAATGACATTTACCCCTCATTATGGTATAATGCAGAGTATTTTCACTGCCCTAGGTATACTGTGTGCTCTCTATTTCATTCCTCCATTCTCCCCTAATGGCAGTCATTGATTTTTTTACCAACAGCATAGTTTGGCCTTTCTCAGAAAGGTACATAGGTGGAACCATACAGTATGTAGCCTTTTCAGATTGGTTTTTTTCACTTAGTATTATACATTCAAGGTTCCTCCATGTCTTTTCATGGCTTGATAACTCATTTCTTTTTAGCACTGAATAATATTCCATTGTCTGAATGTACTACAGTTTCTTACCCATTCACTTCCTGAAAAACATCTTGATTGCTTCCAAGTTTTGGCAGTTACAAATAAGGCGTCTATAAACATCACGTTTCAGTTTTTGTGAGGACTTAATTTTAAAATCCTTTAGGTAAATATGGAGTACAATTTGGGGTCATATGGTAAGAGTATTATTAGTTTTGTAAGAAGACATCAAGCTTTCTATCAAATTAGCTGTACCATTTTGCATTCATTACTACCAGCAGTGAGTGAGCATTCCTGTTGCTCCACATCCTCACCAGCATTTGGTTTTGTCAATGTTCTGTTTTTATTTTTTTGGCCATCCTCATAGGTGTGCAGTGGTATCTCATTGTTTGCATCTCCATGATCATACATGATGTGGATCATCTTTCATATACTTATTTGCCATCTGTGTATCTTCTTTGATAATACATTAGCTCAGGTTTTTAATCCCATTTTTAAATCAAGTTGTTTAGAGTTTTAAGAGTTCCTCCTATATATTGGGTAACATTCCTTTATCATCTATGTCTTTTGGAAGTATTTTTTCCCCAGTCTGAGTTGTTTTATCATTCTCTTGACATTCTTTCACAGAGCAAAGTTTTTAATTTTAATGAGGTCCAGTTTCTCAATAATTTCTTCCATGGATTGTGGTTTTGCTGTTGTATCTAAAAAGTCAATGTCATATAAAGGTCATTGTCAATTAACAGGTTTTCTCTTACTCTATCATCTAGGATTTTTATGGTTTTATAATTTTAGGTCTGGGATTCATTTTAAGTTTTTGTGAAGGATGTAAGGTCTGTATCTGGATTGAGTTTTGTTTTGTATGTGGATGTCCAGTTTTAGCATCATTTGATAAAGAATTTCTTTACTACATTTTATTGTCTTTGTTTCTCCATTAAAGATCAGTTGGCTATATTTTTGTAAGTCTATTTCTGGGCTCTGCATTCTTTTTCATTGTTCAAGTTTGTTTTCATTTAAACTTTGGAATCAGTTTGTCAATATCCACAAAGTAACTTCATGAAGTTTTGATGGGTATTTGGTTGAAGCCACAGATCAAATTGGGGGGAACTGACATCTTGGCAATATTGAGTCTTCCTATCCTTGAATGTGGTATTTCTCTCCATTTATTTATTTCTTCATTAATTTTGTTCATCAGTTTTATAGTTTCTTCATAGATCTTCTACATATTTTGTTACATTTATACCTAAGCATTTCATTTTGTTGGAAGCTAATGTAAATGGTACTGTTTCTAATTTTAAATTCAATAGTTCATTGCTGGTATATTGGAAAGTGATTAATTTATATATAATCATGCATCCTATAACTCTGCTGTAATCACTAGTTCTAGGAGGTTTTTGTTGTTGTTAAGTCTTTGAGATTTTCTAAATACACAATCCTGTCACCAGCAAAGAAGTCAGTTTTATTCCTTTCTTTGCAGTCTTTATGGCTTTTAATATCCATTTTTTATCTTACTGTATTAGCTAGAACTTAAAGTGCAATGTTTAAAATGGGTGGTGTGAGATAAGGTACATCTTGGCCTTGTACCTGATCTTAGTGAGAAAAACCTCTCACTTTGAAAATGATGGTTCAATATTTTGAAAGACAGTATCAGGAAAACAAAAACACTTCTGTACACTAGTCTGAGAACATAGGGGACCAGTGGTAGTTCTGACCTAGAGGATTAAAATCGCTTGTTGTAATTAGTTGACAGAAAGCAGGAGAGTCAATGGTTAATTCAGTTTACACATAATTGAACTGTCTTCCCTTGTGGAATTCAGAATAAGGCAGTACTTGAGAAATTAGTGATGAACTTGATGGAGTTTTTCTTTCCTGACCCACCTCCCTTCCATCTCCAAGTATTATTTCCCTGATCTCAGTAATGACAAGAAGATAAGTCTAGCAATGAAGAGATCATTAATGTAACACCCATGTCCTGTTGGTAAAGAAGCTGAGAAGGGGAAATAGAGACTCTGTACCTTAAGATTTTCCTTATCTCTTAGCTATCACAGTTAAAGTATCCAGCTAAAGGGGGGAAACAAAAAACAGACCTGATTGGTCTGACCTCCTTTCTGTGTTGCTTTTCCACTTGCCTGTGGGCTTCATTAAATGTGCAGGAAACAAGCTGGTATACAGAAGCTTGTAGCTGGGAAGCCAGAAAGCTGTATCTAAAATAGGTACCCTGCATCTACATAGTCAGTCCTCGCTAAAGTAATGCTGGGAGCAAAGAAGGGAAGTTAGGAATATGATATCCTTGAGGCCCTTCAACATCCCGAAGAGGAGGGAAAATGACCCAGGAATGGTCTGGTGGTTAGTGGAAAGATGGAGTGCAATCTGATTCTGAGGTCTTTTGGAGGGATTTAATTGTTTCAGTGCCCTTCCCAGATACTCTAATCTTTCTGCATGTTCTTGATTCTCTCTCATTTTTCCCCT
Source organism: Ailurus styani (assembly GCA_002007465.1). Taxonomy (NCBI): domain Eukaryota; kingdom Metazoa; phylum Chordata; class Mammalia; order Carnivora; family Ailuridae; genus Ailurus; species Ailurus styani. Next base: position 143,686 of record LNAC01000715.1, on the reverse strand, counting down.
AGATTCTTTCTTTCATTTAATGACTCATTCACTTAATTTTTATTAAATATTATGTCCTAAATACTGTGCTGTGCACTAGAAATACTATAAAAACTAAAACTATGAGAGGGGATGAGATTTTAAACAGCTGCCAAAATATCACTTTGAAAATCCCTTTGGGAATGGGAGTGAGCTAGAGAATGATCATAGTGAACTACCTTTATTTTTCTCCCTACATATATATATGTATATGTGTATATATATACATATGTATGTATATATATACACATATACATATATATGTATATATGTATGTGTATATATACACATATACATATATATGTATATAAATACACACATATATACATATAAGTTACTACTTTGCAAGTTCAGAACCCATCTTACAAATACTTCTTTATGTTTGAATATGTTCTATTTAAGTCTGGAGTAAAATAATCTGAGTTTTATTCCCAGGTCTTTCACATTTACTAGCTGCATAATTTTGAGTATATTACTTAACTTTTTGTGCCTCAATTTGTTAATAATTGTTTACAGCAGTTTGAGACCACCACAACAAGGCATAAAATGAACTTGGCAAATACCTGGCTCATGGTTAGTCCTTATTACACTAGTTGCTATTAATAGTGTAGTATAGTTTCTTATATTATTAATTTTCTAATGACTTAAGTATATAGATCAGAGTGAGCAGAAGACTCTAAAACCAAAAGACTTAGACTGTATGGAGTATTGAGATAATAAGTAAAATTGCAAACATAACACAAAAAAGTATATGTAAGAGTGGGAGGTAAGGTTTAAATTTTTAAAAATAGCTATGATGATGGAGTACTAACTTAATGTGATTTCCCTGTGAGTTTGATTACTGCTGATAATGAATCATGTCCCAGGTGTTTATAAGAAGATCTATGTAATCAATGAAAATTTATGCTTGATTTAGCCAGTATTAGCCACCAGTTCTAAAATGTTGAGTGTATGAGAGAGGATGCTATTGGTTACAAGTGACAGAAATTGAACATGAATGAGGTTCTTGTAGGTTTGTTGAGTTAACTGACATCAAGTATAAGTAGGACTCAGTCAACATGATTCCCTCTCTCCCTTTGCTCTGCTGATCTCTGCATATTAGCTTTTTAATCTCTTCTACTCAGAGTGTATGCTTTCTACACAGCAGGGGCCTTGGCTTCATGTTTCCATCTGTTTAGGGACAATTTCCCCAATTCTGGCTTGATTTTGAAAAATCTGAGCACAACGTCTGATGGACTTGGTTTAGATAATTGGAGCTGTAAGTGTGACCTATAACCCCTATAACCAGGGGTTTGAATGTATTCTCAGAAGTAGCGAAGGGGAATGGGGTGGTAGCACAGAAATGCAAATGGTATCAGTCAGTCAGCCACCTCAGTCTGTGTCTGCTTCATGGGAGCTAGAAAACAGTAAATAATCTTTCCTTACATGTATTTTTCATAGAATAAGATAATGATTAGATTTATCCTAAGGATGTTTAGGCTATAACAAATCTTTAAAAAATTATTACTATAAATTCATTTTTTTATTGCATTACATTGGACTTCACCTTTTCTCCAACACACATCCTAAAATATCTTATTAGTCCATTGAAATCTATCCAGGAAATTCTACCAACTTCAAAAGGATTCATAAGTATTAGCAACATTTTTAAGAAGATTTTATTTATTTATGACACAGAGACAGTGAGAAAGGGAAAATATTAGCAGGGGAAGTGGAAGAGGGAGAATCAGGCTTCCACTGAGCAGGGAGCTTGATCCCAGCACCCCGGGATCATGACTTGAGCCAAAGGTGGATGCTTAATGACTGAGCCACCCAGGTGCCCCAGTATTGCCAACATTTTAACAGTGTGTGTATTTTATTGCTAAGACCCTGCAAGGGAGAAAAGAAAATACCATGTTACCTACTTTTATGATTTCATATATAAAATATGTACAGAAGTGTTCTTTAAATGGGACAGGGGTAAAACCCAGCCTCCTATGTGGCATGTAGTAGAATATTGGTGTCTGTATATTTTCTCTTTACTCTTTCTTCTGATGAAGACTTAGAGCATTTTAGGTTGCATGCAAAGCTGTAGACACCGGAATATGGTTTCACTCTGGCTTTTACACTGTGCAATAATTATGGCACAATAATGAGGTTTCCCAGACACTGAAAACTCAAAAGTATTTTTTTCTTCATGAAGAGCTTTTTCATATTTCCTTATCCCAAATCTCACAACCTGAACACTTGCTCTCTTAATTGGAAAATGGAAAAGTTCCAATTTATTTCAAAACTTATTTTCTAAAGGTATAATAGTCCTAAAAATTCATGCAGGTTAGATGCATATTATTCAAACATTTAGGGCATGACTACCTGATATGCATTTGTATTTTGATGAAAATTAAGTTGTTTGATGATATGTTTCTATATTCCAACGTTGCAAGAAACATTTGGCTGATGAGAGTCTATCTATCTTAAAACCAATTATGATTATACTTTACAACCAGCTTTTACCATCATCTTGGAACTCTGAGGATGAAGCATTTAAATTTTAATTAATAATCAAGAATTTTCTGTCTCCAATGAAATGCTTCCCTTGGAGAGAATACACTGAGTAGCCACTGTAGGTGGAACTCAGCACCAGTAGAATAAGATTGAATGCAGAATAATTCTATTACCCCACCATTGTTATCATTGTGAGACCAATGGCAGACTTAAACTACTGTAACAAATGTCTCCACAGAAAATACAGTGGAACTGCAAATTTTGTCAGTATAATTTTAGATTTTAATAATAAAACTACACTGTTCCTCATAACCTATGCCTTATGTCACTGGAAGAATGGTATTTAATGTTAAGAAAGACTTAAAAATAACCCTCTTCCCATCTTTCCCCCCCCCCCACCGTGAGGTGGTGTGGCTTGTTGGTTGAAAATAGATGTGATCAAGGATCTATTTCTGATCTTGGAATTCAGCTAGAAGATGTTTTTTTTCTGTTTGTTGTGTTCAATAGGACATTTAGAATATGTTACATGTTGTGAAAATACTCATAAATTTTTGGGAAAAATTCCCAGACCTATTTACACAAACATAAAACAAACTACCTTGCTCATTTAAAAAGAAAATAAAACAAAAAGTAAAAATGGAATATTCTGCCAGGATAATCAACTCTTGATTATATTTAAGTATTAAAGTATTTCTGGGCTTGGAATGAGTTTATATTTTCTTTTTTTCTCTTGGTGTGCATTTTGAATTGTTAAGCTGATGCATTCATGCACTTTGAGAGAGAAAAAATGACATTTGAAATAAAAGTAACATTATGGAGTATCAATTGGGTGAAAAGAACTAGATTACAAACTTCTTCAGGGCAAGGAATAAATAATACATTCTTTTACCTTCTGTTGGAACCGTTAGTATAGTGTCTTGCTCATGATGGATATTCAGATACTGTGTTGTAAATGAATGAATAAATACATGAATGTCTAAAAGCAACATATTAATAAAGGAAACAGAGCTATTTTGGATATTGATGTAAAACAAGAGCTCATGCTGCAGGGATAAAGTGTGTTACCTACAAACAGTGGAATATTATTCAGCCACAAAAAAGAAGGAAATCCTGCCATTTACAACAACATAGATGAACCTGGAAGACATTATCTAAGTGAAATAAGCCAGTTATAGTAGCTCAAGTAGTGTATGAGTCCATTTACATGAGGGATCTAAACAAGTCAAACTCATAGAATTAGAAAGTAGAATGGAGGTTGCTATGGATTGGAAGAATGAGGAAATGGAAGTTACTTTTTAATGGGTATCAGTTTCAGTTAAGCAAGGTTAATGAGTTCTTAAGATCTGTTTTGCAACACTGTGCCTATAGTTAACAATATAGTATTGAGCTCTGAAAAATTTAAGATTATGTGTCAAGTGTTGTCACTACAACAAAAACAATAAAAATGAGGCACAATATTGATGCTTGAATGAATCCATGATCATAGTTGGTCTTGGAAAACTGCTTCATGGACAGTAGGAACTTAAGCTACTGGAGCTTTATAGGTAATGATCACCCTGAAAATCAAACCCTCGGTCACAGCTAATTCTACATTCCTCATGTTGGTCCATTTTCCAAAGTGGTGTTCATGGAGCATTTTCCTCCATGATATTAATAATAAGTGCAGAAAAACTCCTGCTTTCTAAGTTTGGAAACACTGAGTTAAATGGAAATAAACACAAAAGTACAGTTGTCCTTTTTGCAGATTTCTTAGAGTCGCTCGTATATGAACTTGTCTTTCTCCAAACTTCTTTAAACATATTTTTTTGTTTGTGATGTTTGTTTCAGAATTGTTTTTATTTGTGGTGCATCTACTGATATCTCCTAAAATTAGACACATGTAGAATATAAACCCCGAGAAACACTGGTCTAGAAAATTAGAGCTAAATTTAACTATTTGGAAAATTCACCCACCTTTGCAAATGGCAGCAGGATTAATTTATCTTTTTGATGGGTGAGATAGCACAGCTAGTGGAAGATGATGTGGTTGGCACAATAATGATGACGAGGAGGATGGCAGTTCAAATTAATGGAAGTTTTGCCATATGCTAAGCACACGGTATTACCTCATTTATTCCTAATGAATCATATAAAAAGGGTTGCAAATTGAGAAACTATAATAGAAATTTAAATTCCTCATCCAAGGCCATAAAGTAGGGTTAAGCTAAGGCCTATTCCATATTACTATATTAAAATGACCTTCTTGAAAGTGGACCTCTACAGCTAGCACAAAGCATGGTAGAATTCATTCTGGATGACTACTCTCTTACTCCCCACCCCATATTCAGTCATAAATATTTATAATCAATAAATTTTAAGTTGTTAATTCCAGTTAACTCAGTGTTATATTGGTTTTGGTATACAATATAGTAATTCAGCAATTCCATATATCACCCAATGCTAGTCACAAAAAGTACACTCCCTAATCCCCATTGCCTATTTCACTCATGCCCCAACCCACCTCCTGATGGGTAACCATCAGTTTATTATCAGCAGTTATGAGTCTGTTTCTTGATCTCTTCTTTTTCCCTCTTTGCTTGTTTGTTTCTTGAATTTCACATATGAGTGAAATAATACGGTATTTCTTTCACTGACTGACAGATTTCTATTAGTGTTATACTCTATAACTCCATCCATGTCACTGCAAATGTCAAGATTTCATTCTTTTTTATGGTTGAGTAATATTCCTGTGTGTGTGTGTACGTGCATGCACACACAAACGCAATACGTACTCTTTATTCCATCAATTGTTGGGCATTTGGGTCCCATCCATAATTTGGCTGTTGTAAATAATACTTCTGTAAACATAAGGGTGCATGTAACCCTTTGAATTAGTGTTTTTGCATTCTTTGGGTAAATGCCCAGTAGTGTAGTTGCTGGATATCATGGTAGTTGTATTTTTAACTTTTTTGAGAAAATGCCATACAGTTTTTCACACTGTCTGCACCACTTGGCATTCCCAACAACAGGACACGAGGGTTCCTTTTTCTCCCCATCATCATCAACACTTGTCATTTCTTGTGTTGTTGATTTTAGCTATTCTGGTAAGTGTGAGGTGATATCTTGTTGTGGCTTTGGTTTGCATTTTCCTGATGGTAAATAATGCTGAGCATCTTCTCATGTGTCTGTTGGCCACCTGTATGTCATCTTTGGATAAGTGTGTGTTCATATCCTCTGCCCATTTTTATTATTTGCTGATTTATTTATTTTTTTTTAGTTTTTAATGTGTTTTTATTTAATTGAAATGCAAGTATTTTAGCAGGTATCTGATTTGCAAATTTGTTAAATATATTTTTGAAAGTATTTGACTCAGGATTCATTTTTTATTGTGTTTACATAACATTTTCCTTTTAATTGCAAAAGTGTTCAATTTTTTTTAAATATTTTTATTTATTTGACAGACAGTGAGATAGGGAACACAAGCAGGGGGGCTGGAGAAGGAGAAGGCTCCCCACTGAGCAGGGAGCCCAATGAAGGCTCCATCTCAGGACCCTGAGACCATGACATGAGCTGAAGGCAGACACTTAAAGACTGAGCTCCCCAGGGGCCCATTTTTAATTGGATTATTTTCTGGGTGTTAACTTGTATAAGTTCTTTATGTATTTTGGATACTAATCTATTAGATGTGTCATTTGCAAATATCTTCTCCCATTCTATACATAGCCTTTTAGTTTTGTACATTGTTTCCTTTGCTGTGCAGTGTCTTTTAATTTTGACGTAGTCCCACTAATTTTTCTTTTTGCTTCACTTGCCTCCGAAGACGTACCTGGAAAGAAGTTGCTATGGCTAATGTCAGACAAATTTCTGCCTGTGCTCCCCTAGGATTTTTATGGTTTCTGATCTCACACTTAGGTCTTCAACCCATTTTGAGTTTATTTTTGACTGTGATGTAAGAAAGCGATCCAGTTTCATTCTTTTGCACGTTGCTGTCCAGTTTGCCCATGACCATTTGTTGAAGAGACTATCTTTTGTCCATAGGATACTCTTTACTGATCTGTCCAAGGTTAGTTGATGTTACAGTTGTGGGTTCATTTCTGGGTTTTCTGTTCTTTTATCTTGATCTCTGTGTCTGTTTTTGTGCCAATACCATAGTGTTTTGATTAGTACAGCTTTGTAATATACCTTGAAGTCTGGAATTCTGATGCCTCCTGCTTTGCTCTTCTTTTTCAAGTTGCTTTGGTTATTTAGGGTATTTGTGGTTCCATACAAATGTTTGGATTATTTGTTATAGCCCTGTGAAGAATGCTGTTGGTATTTTGATAGGGATTGCCTTAACTCTGTAGATGGCTTTGGATAGTGTAGACATTTTAACAATATTTGTTTTTCCAGTCTGTGAGCATGGAATGTCTTTCCATTTCTTCATATAATCTTCTATTCCTTTCACCAGTGTTTCATAGTTTTCAGAGCACAGGTCTTTGATCTTTTGCTTAGGTTAACCTAGGTATCTTACTATTTTTGGTGCAATTGTAAATGGGATTGTTTTCTTAATTTCTCTTTCTGTTGCTTCATTATTGGGGTATAGAAAAGCAACATTCTGTACCTTGGTTTTTATCATGCAACTTAATTCCTTTATCAGATTTAGCAGTTTTTTGGTGTAATCTTTTGGGTTTTCTATATGTAGTATCATGTCATCTCTCAGTAGTGAAAGTTGGACTTCCTCCTTGCTGGTTTTGATGCTTTTTGTTTCTTTTTGTTGTCTGATGGCTGGAGTCTGTTAAGACTTCCAGTACCATGTTAAATAAAAGTGGCAAGACTGGACAGCCTTGTCTTGTTCCTGACCTTAGAAGAAAAGCTCTCAGTTTTGCCCCATTAAGGATGATGTTAGCCATGGGTTTTTCATATAAAGGGTTTTTTATGGGTTTTTCAAATAAAGATGTCCTTTATTTTGTTGTGATATGTTCCCTCTAAACCTACTTGCTTGAGGGTTTTTATTGTGAATGGGTCTTGAGTTTTGTCAAACACTTTTTCTCTATTGAAAAGATCATGTGGTTTTTACCTTTCATCTTATTGATGTGATTTATCTCCTGGGATGATTTGCAAATATTGAACCAACCTTGCAAGTCAGTAATAAATCCCACATGATTGTGGTGAATGATTTTTTTTTCCCCCTGATGTATTGTTGAATTTGGTTTGCTAGTATTTTGTTGAGGATTTTTGCATCTATGTTCATCAGGGATATTGGCTTGTAGTTGTCTTTTTCAGTGGTGTCTTTATCTGGTTTTGGTAATGTTGGTATCAGGGTAATGCTGGCCTCCTAGAATGAATTTTGGAGTTTTCCTTCCTTTTTCTATTTGGAATAATTTGAGAAGAATAGGTATTAACTTTTCTTTATATGTTGGGCAGAATATTCCTGTGAAGTCATCTGCTCCTGGACTTTGGTTTGTTGGGACTTTTTTGATTACGAACTCAATTTCTTTGCTGATTATCAGTCTGTTCAAATTTTCTTTATCTTCCTGTTTCAGTTTTGGTATTTTATCTGTTTCTAGGAATTTATCCATTTCTTCTAGGTTGTCCAATTTGTTGGCATATAGTTTTTCATAATATTCTCTTACAACTGTTTGTATTTCTATAGTGTTGGTAGTTATTTCGCCTCTTTCATCAGTAATTTTAATTAGATTCTGCCTTTTTTTTTTTTTTTTTTTTTTTTTTTTTTTTTTTTAGTGAGTCTTGCTAGAGGTTTATCAGTTTTGTTTTGTTTTTTTTCCCATCTTTTCAAAGAACCAGCTCCTGGTTTCATTAATCTGTTCCATTTGTTTGTTTGTTTTTTTGTTATTTCTTTTAGTTTTTATTTCATCTCTTTCTGCTCTAATTTTTATTATTTCCTTCCTTCTGCTGGTTCTGGGTTTTGATTAGTGTTCTTTTTCTAGCTCCTTTACATTTACATTAGGTTGTTTGAGATTGCTTCTTAAGCCTGAACTGCTGTAAATTTCCCTCTTCAAACTGCTTGTGCTGCATCCCAGAGATTTCGAACTGCAGTTTTCTTTTTCATTTATTTCTATGTATTTTTATTTTTAGTTCTTCTTTTATTTTCTTGTTGATCCATTAATGATTTAGTAGCATGTTATTTAACCTCCATGTATTTGTGATCTTGCCAGATGTTTTCTTGTGGTTGACTTCCAGTTTTGCAATATGTGGTCAGAAAAGATGCATGGTATGCAGTGCATAAATACTTACTTTTAAAACTCCAGTCTTTAAGCCCTGCTAGTTTAAAGAACTCAAAGAAATTGGCCCCTCTCACTTTCCAAGCCAATGGCTTTAGTGTTTCATCTTCTCTGTGTACTTCCCCATGTGCTAGTCTGTGTCTCGCCTTTCCCCACAACTGCTGCTCTCTCACCACTGTGGCAGCCACTATCCGTTCCTCTGCCAAACTGGGCCTCTGTACTTCCGACCTTCTTTGATGTGGCCTCTTCTCTCCCTTTAGTTGTGGGGCTTGTTCTGCCAGTTTTCAGGTCATTTGTTAGGATATTTAGGATGATTTGATAGTTACCCAGTTGTATTCATGGGAGAAGATGGGCCTAGAGTCCTCCTACTCTGTCCCCATCTTCTACATCAACCTATAATCAGTACTTTTGAATGTAGAGTAGATGAAAGTACAAAATTAGCACCCATATATTCACTTCCTAGGTTGAATAAAATTTTCCATTTATGTATTTGGATCTGTGTGTACATGTATTTTACATATGTAAAAATATACCTATATATTTATATTTATTTTATATATAATTAATAATTATACTTATATAAAATATATATTTATGTATTTATATATTTTATAAATATATATACTGAAGTATTTCAAGATAAAGAATTCATAACATCCCCTTCCTAAATTTATCACCGTGCATGTCTAAAGACAGACATTTTCCTTTATATAGCCTAAAAACATTTATATTTAACAAAGTCATATCTTCATAATTATCTCAGAAATGACTTCTTCACCTTGATTATTCCAATTAGTATGCAGTCAGTGATGACACACTGCGTTTGATTGATATGTCTCTTAAAATTTCAATCTAGCACATTCCCTCCCACGTTGTCCATCCCCCACCCCCCAAAATAGACTTCTTGAAAAGATTAGTCCTATTACCTTTAGAAATGTCCCACTATCTGTACTTGTTATTTCCTTCTTTTCTCATCTTATATTTGCTTTTACTGTAAACAGAAGTTAGATCTAGAGGTTGTATTAAATTTAAGTAAAACCTTTTTGTTAGAAATGTTTGTAGGCAATTCTTTTAATTTCATAATGCACCAAATGAGGAGGCACGTAACACATGGTTTTCCATCTAATAGTAGTTATAAGATTGAGCCCTGGGTTCGGGTGGTAAAAGCTAATTTCTTTCATTATAAATTTCCTACTTTGACACCAGAAAGATGATGGATTGATACTTTGTGTTTTGTGAATGTGTAATTTTCCAATAACTTCTTAATTGTTTAAACATTCCTCAATATTCTTTTCTGGAATTATCTTATTAGGCATTGATTTTTTTTTAATACTTTCCACACTTATCAACTGTAATTCATCTGTGATGATTTCTTCCTCCAAAAACTAGGGCTGTTTGGTTACCCTAAATTCGAGTATTTGTTATAAAGGCAAGATAAACAATGATTTTCATTTAAACATAACTTTTTAGAGTAATGGTTGGTAACAAATGAGGATTTTTGTTTCAGTTTTGGTTCTTGTTATGTATAAATATAGAATATAAAGGATTTTAATGTATTTGTATGTTCTAATAAATTAGTTTTTCTTAATACCCATTTGATTTATTTGAATTATCTCTTTTATCAATACTGTTCTTTTAGTTCAACCCAGTTAATCTCTGAAAATACTACTGTTTCAGGCACAGGTGTCCTCTTATATCTAAGACCTTTTACTCTCTTCGTACCTGAAATCAACTATTTCTCCAAGGAGCTCAATTTCTATGAATGGGGGTGGTGCATAGAGACCAAAATCTGGTGTTGGAATGGCATTGCTTTTAGGCTCTTTTAATGGACAAAACTAAAATGTTTATATATAATATATATAAATATATATATAATGTATATATATAATATATGTATATATATTTACATATGCATATATATTTGTGTCTTTAAAAATACTTTTAAGTTTTTAGTCAACTACTTGGATTTTATACTTGTGGTCTCTGTCACCTTTTCTCTTGTTTTGAAAATCCATGATTTCTAATTACCTGAACATTTATTTACATATTCCTACCATGTCTGTAAAACATTTTTAAGTTACAGCTAAAAGTACTGAATGAATTTTATCTTTTTGCAATTCTGTTGGTTCTTAGTGTAGATCTTACTCTGTATGTTCAGTTCAAGAACTATATTCTAAAGGCATCCGAAATGATTACTTCTCTTTCTTCTTACGATGATATTTTTTCACTATTTTTTTAAATAAATAAAATACATGGTTTAAGGTTAAAAACTATATCAAATGGTACTCTCAGGCAAGTCTCATTTTCTTCTGTGTTCCCATTAGACCAATTCTACCACCTTCTATAGATAACCATTTTTATTAGTTTTTGATTCATTTCAGATTCTTTTTCCCATTAATAGAATATATGCATACATGTTTCCTCTCTATTCTTAAAGTTCAGCTTAATAAATAAGTGAAAAATGTAAGATAAAAAGGTTATCTGTATGTTGGAATTCACTTCATGTCAGCACACAGAGAGCTTCCACCTTAAAACTGCAACTTTCCGATGTGTGCTTCTACCATCATTTACTCAACCAGTTCCCTTTTAATGAACATTTGTGTTATTTCCAATCATTTGTTATTAAAAATAATGTCACAAAAATCAGGTTTGACACACGATTCGTTTCCTACTTCTGCAGGTATACCCTGGTCAAAGGGTAGGTGCATATGTAATTTGGTTAGGTGTTGCCAGATTTCCTTTCATAGGGAAGCATTATACTCATACTAGCTGTGTCTGAGAGTGCTTATTCCTTGCCTCAGTTAATGCTGCATAAAATACTACTACAAAGCCTATTTGCTTGACAACCACCATTTAATTGATGTAATTCATAATTTTGCAAATAGGTAATTTAGGCTAGGTGCAGCTGAATAGGTCTTTTGTCAGCTGGGTTCTGTCATGGATCTTTGGTCACCTGCAGTTCGGTTTTGAGATTGGTTGGCTGTTGAGATTGAAAGGAGGTGACCAAGTCAAGTGTTTCTCATCATCCAGAAAGGTAACCCATGCATGTTTAGTTCACATGGTGGTTGGGTACAGTTCAAGAAGAACACATGGAATCATTCAAGGCTTTTGAGGCCAGACTTCACATGACATTACTTGTCTTGAATTCAGTTTGTCAAGCTCAGTCACAAGAGCACCCACATTACAGAAATGAACTCCACATCTTGATCTGAAGGTTGCAAAATCACATTGCAAAGAGGTGTGGCTATAGGGGAAATAATACTGGGGCTGATTTACAGATGAATCACATTTCCCAGAGCCTTGCCAATATAGTATATTATTATGATTACAGATTTCTGCCCATCTCCTTGGTTTAAAAAATGGCATTTTAGTGGATTTTAATTTGCATTTATATTGTAAGGAATATGATGGAATATCTTACTGTGAAAAGTCTCTTTGTGTCTCTTGGCCATTTTTTTCTCTGTCAGATTGTTGTTCTTAATTTTTAGCTAAGAGTTTTTTATATATTAAAGAGATGACTTGCTTATCTATACTACAAATTTCAGTTTCTCCTCCCCAGTTTGTCATATATTTCCCCCTTGAAGTGTTTTATTTTCCAAGCAAAAGTTTAAAGATATTTTTATACTTATTTTTTCCAATACAGTGCCTAGATTTTTGATTCATATTTACAAAGGTTTTCCTTACTCCTAGAGTTTGGAGGGATTTATTATGTTTCCTTCTACTTCTATTAATTTTAAACCCTCTAATGTCCCAAAATTAACAGCTGTGCTAATTAGAGTTTCTTCTAACTCCATACAACGTTGACATATTTCAAGCTCATTCTCTGAAGGCAACTTCTTGTTGGAGAAGGTACAGTGTGCTCTTTCCTGCAGGCTGCCGAGAGAGAGAAAGAGAGACAGAAAGGGAGAGAAACAAATAACAGAGGGACCCCAATCCAACACATGGATTTCTTTCCAGCAGAAGCTCACATGTAATTTTTGTTTGTGATCCAGAGCGTCAGTTCTCAGAGAAACACTGTCATACACAATAGTTAGGTTCTTTTGCATCTCACCGGCTTTGATTTACCTGCATCACAGAATAAATCAGACCGTGCTTAGGGTTCTTTATTACCCATTCCTGTTACCACCTCTAGGCCTATAGAAGCAGGGAGAGGAAATAACATTATTCATGCCCTCTGGGAACTGAAGTGTAAAAGGCAAGCCACCTGATGGAGTTAAGATTATGAAGGGATGTGCCCATTGTTGTACCATAGTGCTCAAGGAACAAGAGAACACAGGAGAAGAAATATTCCAGTTACATCCTTTGATACTCTGTCATTTCCTCTAACTGGTCAAACTCCAGGGAGGTCCAGAGGGCAAAGGATCCCTTTATGACGAAGTCCATAAAGGTCAGCACCCGGTACACAGAGAAGAGGAAAGGGTCTATAGCAATCAAAGGGTGTAATGAGAGAGTTACCTTGTAGTGAGAGACCCCAAAAGTTTCAGGTGAGAATTTCAGGGTTCCAGGATCTGAATCATCATGAATGTTAGAATACATCTTGGTTTGGATTGCCTCCCTAATATTTACTTGTAGATAAGGAAGATCTTGAGGAGGTATGTATATCCTTCCTTTAACTCAGGATGTAAAATGTGAAAGCAACACAAAACACATCGAAGAATGAGGAGCAACCAACAAAAAACCCATTTTCCTCTTCAATAGTTCTCTGTTCTCATTTTGTTTTGTGTTTATTAGTTTGTTTTTGAAAGTGGCAAAGAGCTCAGGCTTAGGAGTTACACAGCTCTCTATTCAATTGCTGGCTCCTACTTAACATTTTTGCATACTTGAGCAAATTCTTAAACGCTGTGAGGTATGGTTGCTTTATCTGTGAGATGGACATAATAAAAGTACTTAACTCAAAGGTACTTGGAGGATTCTTTTTTCTTAATTTTTTAATTAGTTTTTTGAAGGATTCTTGTGAGAATTAAGAGATAATTTGTGTTCAGTTCCTACTATTTAATAAGTGTTCAAAAATATTAGGGGCAAAATGGATCAATGACCTAAATGTAGAGCTAACAGTAAGTCTACTAGAAGAAGAAAACATAGGGATGAATCTTCATGCACTTGAATTTGACAGCAGATTCTTACATATGTCATGAAAAGCACAAGGAACAAAACAATTTCAGGATACCAGGATCCAGGTCATTGTAAGTGGGAGAAGATTGCATAAACTGTTACAGAAAAAATATTTTAAAATAGCTATATTGGGATTTATCAAAATTAAAAACTTGTTTCAACAAAGATCATTATCAGGAAAAATGAAAAGGCAACCCACAAAATGGGAAAGAGTATTTGAAAATCATTTATCTGATAAGGTTCTAGGATCCAATGGGGAGTGGGAACAACTGCTCAGTATGTACAGAATTACTCTTGGGGTGCTGTAAATGTTTTAAAACTAGGTAGAGGTGGTAGTTGCACAACATAGTGAATGTCCTAAATGCCAATGAATTGTTGACTTTAAAACGGTCAATTTTACACTATGTGAATTTTACCTCAATTAGAAAATACAGAATGAAAAACAGGAGAAAGGAGGAGGTGATGATACAGGTGAAAAAATATTTGTCATGATTTGATAATGGACAAATTAGGATTCATATACTACTTTGTCTTTTTTGTATGTGTTAGAAATTTTCCATAAAAGTTAAATGAAAGAAAATGCACATGATTGTACGTATACACACACACACACACACACACACACACACACAGTGTGAAGTATTACTTAGCTATAGAAAAGAATGAAATCTTGCCATTTGTGACAACATGGTGGACCTAGAGGATATTTTGTGCTAAGTGAAATAAATCAGAGAATGATAGATACTGTGTGATTTCACGTACTATGTGGAATGTAAAAAACAAAACAGAAACGGACTCATAGATACAGAAAACAAGCTGTCAATTAGCAAAAGGGAGAGGGGTTTGGGGAGGGGGCAGTGTAGAGAAATAGGTGAAGGGGATTAACAGGTACAAAATTCCAGTTATACAATAAATAAGTCATGGAGGTCTAACGTACAGCATGGGGTGTATTGTCAATAATTAAGAACTGTGTGGTGATAGATGGTAACTAGACTTATTGTGTGGGGATCACCTTATAATGTATAAGAATATTGAGGCATTAATATGTATACTTGAAACTAATATTATATTTCAATTTTATATTGAAAATTAATGCAAAAGTAACTGCAATTCAATTTTGCATCTGGTAGAGTTTTTACATAATTCTCTGTTTCTATCTGCTTTGCTCTCATCAAGCTTCTCTTGTGTGGATATTAAAGCAATTACATCTCCCCTTTTGGCTAGGTGGTAGGGAAATTACCATCCACATCAGAATGATAGAAGTGGAGGGAAGATGACTCCTTGTAGGAAAACTAATGTGCTAGTACCCTATTTGCAAAATAAAGGGAAATGGATGCTGGACAGGCAAACATAACAAACGTTTGCTGGGAACGCTGATGATGGATCTTCATAAGGACATAAAAGTAAAGTAGACTGAGATCTTGTGCTTCTTGACCCCTGGGATTTCCTTTATTAGGACAAGTTGGAGTTAAGAACAGGAAAGCCCTCTAAGTGGACAGGGAAGCAAAGATCGGAGTTAGGGAAAGAGTTGGGGGTTTGCCACCAGCATTAGTATTGGTGGATGAGCAGAGAAGAAAGGCAGAGTTCTGGTTGAAACAGCAGATCTGGCCAACACGGGGAGAAGTGCTGGCAGTGACTCAGAAGGCATTGAGGCCTGGCAACAACTCACAAGGGGTGAAAGGAGGGAAGAAGGGGGATCTGTATTTAGAAACAGGTGGGAAGACAGTCACAGAGACATATTCTTTTAGTGGATGTGATTATAACAACAAAAATAATAACCACTTATTAAGCTTTTCCTATGTGCCAGGTACTGGCCTTGTATGTTAGCTACACTATAAACTCCTATGAGGTGGGTATTATGATCCCCATTTAATTTGCGAAGAGACTGTGTCTCATTACGTTTATATTGCTTGCCCCAGGCTGTAGTGTCTGATTACTAAGCACATTCCGTTTGCCACTTTCATTGCAGAAAGTCTCCTTGGGACCAAAGAATGCGCTGTACTGACAGCGTGTTGCTTAAAACTCCGAGTCTTGCCTTTGCAAAACGTGAGAGAGCATTGCAGAAGCTAGAACTGAAAACCGCTATGTATAAGTGCTGTGCTAAGAGCTTTCTGAACATTACCTAATTTTATCCTTACAAGAACCCTATGCCCATATGACCGATGAAGAAACCATGAAAACTAATTTCCCAAAGTCACACCGGGAATCCAGCAAGTTGGACCCAAGAATCTGTGCTGGTCATCACTCTGTTGGTCATAGATAGGATCATTAGAAACAAAACTCTTGGGTAACTCCTATCACGGTGAGATTCTGGGGCCCTAACTTATCTTTGCCCATAAGGAGATCTTTGTACACTGGTCTCACCCCATTAAGCATGCAGAGTATCAGGGTCTGTGAGAAAAAAGTGCTATAAAATGTTTTCAACTTGGGGGTTACTTTGTCCTGAGGTTTTCACTAGTTTTTCTTTGTTAAATTTTCCACTGATCCCACAAGTCTGATGTTTTCCTCCTTTTTTCGCTACCTGGAGATGACTTTGATACTGATGTGTTATTTGATCTCCTTATCTGGATTCTTCCTGGTTTGTTGATGGGTGCTCTAAAACCTTGGGCATATGCATGGAAAGACAACGGCTTGATTTTCACCTGCCAGGGGAGAGAAAATGAGTCTCTATTCCCTAGGGACAGAACTTCTTGTGTCAAAAATGGTCTCATGTCCCAGGCAACTTCTTCTTGTCACTGTTGTCCTTTAAGAAGATCGAAAGGAAAAAAAAAAGAAAAACGATAGGTAGTACAGAGGACCATTGTGTGTAACTACTATGTGATAGTATTATCAATACTGATAATAAGTCTTCAACAAGGATTTATTGAATATATTCTATGTTTCCAGGCTCTTGGAGTGTATCAATAAACCCTCAGAGATCTTGCATTTTAGCAGGGGGGGACAGACAAAAAGCATTAAACATAAATAGGCAAAAATAGTATGTTGTTTAGTGGGGTTAAGACCTTAAAAAGCAGGGACAGGGCCAGCTGGGTGGCTCAGGTGGTTAAATGTCTGCCTTCTCAGGTCATGATCTTGGGGTCCTGGAACAAGCCCCTAGTTGGATACCCTGCTCAATGGGGAGTCCCCTTCTCCCTCTACCTCTGCCCCCTGCTTGTGCTCTTTCTTTCTTTCTCTCTTTCTTTCTTTCTTTCTTTCTTTCTTTCTTTCTTTCTTTCTTTCTTTCTTTCTTTCTTTCTTTCTTTCTTTTGTCTCATGCAAATAAACAAGTAAATAAAATCTTTAAAAAGGGGGGGCAAAGTAAAGCAGAGTAAGAAATGGGAAATATGAGGCAGGGGTTGGTGGCAGTATTCAGTGGGATAGTCAGTGCAAGCATCCCTGAGAAAGTGAGGTAAAAACAAAGATGGGAAGGGTGGTGGTGAGGCAGTTGCACACACAACAGCTGGGGGAAGAACGTTCAGGCAGAGGGATAGCCCGTGTAAAGGTTCTGAGGCAGAAGCACTCGCAGCAAGTTCTAAAAGCAACTGAAGCCGTTGGGGCAAAAGCCAAATGAGGAAGCGGGAGACCAGAAAGTGATGAGATTAGGGAAAGCAGGGATCCGGATCACACAGGGTTTGTAGGATATTTTTACATGTTTGGGTTTTTATTTTGATTGAAATAGGATTTTAAACAGAAGAGGGATTTAACCTATCCTTTATTTTAAAAGAGACCCCCTGCGGTTGGACTGTAGAATGGCAAAGTTAGGAGTGGGGAAATCTTAGATTATTAGAAGTCCTAGACGTGGCTCAGACTGGGGGTGGGGCGGATAGCAATGGAGTTGGTGCAAAGGAGTCGGGTTCTAGGTAGTTGCATATTTCCTGACAGATCTGATGTGAAGTGTGACAACAGTGTAGCTTTCCACTGAAATGGGAAAGACTTGGGGTAGAGCATTTTGGGGAGGAAGATCTGGAATTCTCCAAGTGAATTCACTTACTGTTTTATCCATTCATTTTTCATTCAGTCATTCAGTAACTTGTTACTGAGCACCTAGTACAAGCCAGGCATTCTCATTAATTGTCCCTGAATATTACAGATGAGAAAACGGGCACAGAGAGTTTAAGCCATTTGTCAAAGTTCATTCTGCTAGTGATGATTAGTGTTGTAATTCTAGTCTGCGTCTCTATTTTTACCTTTGATACTTATGTCTTGTCACACGTGGCTTGATTACACTGACAGAATCAGAGAAAAATGAGAACATTATACTTTTTGCTTAAATATTGTTAAATACCAGATAATACTTTTAAAAAACATTTCTGCCCTATCCTACATCTTTTTATGACACACTAGCAAGACTATTACTTTTTAAGCCCTTTAGAATATCCCAGTGATAACTTAGGGCATACTTAAGGGTATTCTGTTTTTTGGAAGATGTAACAAAGATTTACCTGAAGCTTCTCAATATTTAGCATTTTACTGTGTACTAAGCTCTATATCTCAATATTTAGGCAGCGTTTTAAATTTCATGACCTTAGTGTGAGATAACGTCAGTCATTTCTTTGTCAGGATCTAAAACAGTAGCGAGGAACCCAAGCATATAATTAGGGTAAAAATTTTCCATGAATACTTTAGGCAAACAAAAATCAAAAAATAAATAAAAAGTTTCAGCAGCTTGAACTTTATCCCTTTGGATATGAACCATAAGATCAAAAGAGGACATTTTTTTCCCCTGGAAGTAAGCTTTTAACATCTCTGTGGGATGCTCCTCTGGCCTGAGGCTCTCTTACTCCTTTCTGCCTCCCAGAAGAGGGCAGCTCCCTGGTGCTGCTGGAGTCCTGGTTTGGGGCTCCAGTAATGCTCCTCTTCTTCTTAATTGGCGCCATGGGGGGTAAAAACAACACACACACACACACACACACACACATCACACACACAACAACAACAACAACAACAAAAACCCCCAAACTTTTTGAGCCATGTTGGAGGGGTTAAAAAAAGTCCCTCCCTTTTTTTCCCTATGCATCCCTATTATTTTACAGTTTAGCTATCTATTTAATAACTTATTTGCTTGAGCATAGCCTCCAGTTGTAATTTTGAGGCTACTATTCACTTTTTAATGTTACCAAAAAGATGATGATCTACTGGCGTGCATAGTATGCAGACTTTATTTTCTGTTACGTGTGAAGAAAGCAGCACTTGCTTCATGCCACCGTTATGCCACATTTGTTCCCCTAGGTACAATTTTGAGTTTAATAAAAAGCATACAGCTCATAGCTGTGAAAAAAGAAGGCTGTGCTCACAGCATGATCCCACATCTCCCATCACCTCCAATGCCATCCGAAGGAGAAACACACGGAGGTGTGGAATGAGAGGTGAGGGAGGGTGGAGAATTAGTCACGAATATGAGGCAAGGAGAACCCACTCGCACATGGGGGCCCATTGGAAAATAATAGCAGCATTCATTCTGTGTTGGCACAGCCCGGAGCTGTAAATCAGAGAGATTATCAAAAGAATGGCGGGGTTGGCTGACTCAGACTGCATTCTGCTCTTACCCTGGGAGCCCGGGACAGAGGCGGAGACGGAGTCCTGACACCTGACTTGCTTCCATCACCCCAGGAGTAGTTAGGCCATCGCCACAGTGATGATGTTTCCCATCTTCCCAGTGTTCCTCCAATGACATTTGGCCCAAATGCTTGCAGACCATTCAGACAGAATGGCTTTAGTTTTGAGTTGCTCTGAATGGCTGTTTTCTTAGTGTCAGAAAAAGCTCATTATTTTATACAGAATCAACTCCAAATTAGTGTTAAATGGGTAGGAATAAGTCTGAAATTTATGTTCTCACAATATTTTAGGAAATGAATTGATAGCTGAAAAACTGTCTAACCCACCTAAAATTTTTGACTGTAAACTCTCTAAACTTTTTGCTTTCATGCTAAAAAGTTAACACTTTCATCTTTAACTTCTGCTTTCTAATTACTAGAAGAGTTGTATTTGTATTGTATGGCTTCTGTAACAAAACCTACAGAGTTAGTGCCTTAAAACAACACCAGATTATTAACTTACAGTTGGTTCTTTGAGTCAGATTTCTGATGTATGTGTTTCACTGAGCTAAAATCAAGGTCTTGACAGCGATGCATTCCATTCTGGCGGCTCTAGGGGAGAATCTGTTTTCTTGACTTCTCCAGCTCCTAGAGGCTACTTCATTTCTTAGCTTACAGACTCTTCCATCTCTGAAATCAGCGATGTCCAGTCAACTCCTAATATCCCATCTGTCTGAGACTAACCCTTCTACTTCCTTCTTCCACATTTAAGGACACTTGTGATTATGTGGGTTCCATATGGAAAATCCACAGTAATCTCCCTATTTTAGGTCAACTGATTGGCAACCTTAATTCCATCCTCAACTTTAACTCTCCCTTGTCATGCAACATAACGTAGTCATAAGCTCTGAGGATAAGGTCATGGACATTTTTGGAAACCATAATTTGACCTATCACAGGAGGTCCTTTGGGAGGACCTTAATTAGATGCCACTGAATTAGCCCAGACCTTGGAAACTAAATGTTCTTGTGCCCCAGTGCCTTTCCTCTGTTCGTAATAGACATTGCTAATTGTTCTCAGCATGCTTTCTCGTTGAGGCCAGGTGTAGCCTCAGAATCCTTCTGAAGGTAACTGCTCCAAGCATATCCCTAGCAATTGACCCAAGTCCTCGCATGAGAGGAACCATTTTGCCATTTCTGTTTAAAAATAATTTTACTTCCTTTTAATGCAATCTAATTTTTAAAAACATCTATAAAGCAAATTTCCTGGCACTAATTTAGATTGGCATTTTTGCAGCTTGTCCTAGTCCTGACTTAAGTCAGTCATGGAATTACATTTATTCACATTTGCTGTATGCAGATCCTATGTTGAATAAGAAAGTTTAAAAAAACTGACAATACCAAATGCTGGTGAAGGTATAAAGCTGTAGGAACTCTGATTTATTGTTTGTCGGAATGCACTTTAGAAAGACAATTTGCAAATTTATTACCAAGCTAACCAGACTCTACCATATGAGCCCAAAAGCATATTCCTAGTTATTTATCCGTTTGAACTGTAAACTCAGGTTCATGCAGAAACTAGGCGTGTATGTTCATAGAAATTTCATTCATAGTTTCTTCAAACTGAAGGCAACCAAAGTGTTTTTCAATTGGTGAATGTGTATATACAGTGGAATACTATTTAGCAATAAAAGGAATAAATGAAAAGGAATAAAATAAAAAAATAAAATAAATAGGAATAAAAGGAATGACCTATTGAATTACGAAACAAACTGGATAAATCATAAATGCATTTTGTTAAGTGAAAAAGCCCAAAATCAAAAGGCTATACATTATATGTTTCCATTTACATAATACTCTGGAAAAAGAGAAACTGAAAGAATAAAGAGATCAGTAGTAGCCAAGGGTTGGAGGGAGGGAGAGTGGTTGACTACAGAGGGAAGACAAATAATTTTTAGGGTGATGGATCCATTCTGTGTGGTATTATGGTGGTGAATGTATGACCAGATGAATTTCTCAAAATCCAGTGAAATTTACAGTACAGAGAGTAAACTTGAATGTATGGAAATTAAACAAAAAAATCTGCCAGGAGGTTGCAGAAAGTCCTGGAATGAAATGTTGGCTGTGATAAAAGAACGTATCTATGTTATGTAAGTATGGCATAATCTTACTGAGGGATGTGGGGAAACAGGATTTTAAGGAACTCTTGAAAAGAGAGATTTAACTAGAAATTACAGAGCTAGACAAAATGAACTGAACATAAACTGTATGCTCTAGTTAGAAAGGTTGTTTATCTGAGATACAGTTTAGCAATTCTAAAAATGCCATGTATACTGAGGTTAAACAAGTAATTAAATGGATATGGTTGCTGATAGGAGATAGGCTTCTCATTGTTGGATAGCAAAGTTAGAAAGCAAGGTGTTGGGGTGGGGGGGATGACTAGAATTTATGTGGTACTGGATTACAGTAGAAGATATTATCAACATATATTTAACTTACCATAGATACAGATGAAGAGACCCAGGAATAATTACAGATACGTATGCACACATGGGTTAATGTCTATACATAAATGTCTTTGCTCTGTCCGCCAAGGGAGCCTAGAAACAGTAAAGTCCAGTAGAAATGAGAATATCTGGGGCTCAGATTTTTGTTTCTACATACCATGCTCTAATAAAAGGTACCTGGGTCTCTTGGAGAAATCATTGATTGTGGGGCTAGAGAAGGGAAAATGTAACCTTAGCCAAGAGCTTCTTGTAGTGGTTAAATGTAAGAAAATGGTCAAAAATCAAAAGGATGAGGGCTTATCAAAATGGCACAAGAGCACACTTGAAAGAGCTCACAATGGCCAAAGCTGGAAAAATTTAAGTAACAAAATTAATAAAGTAATATTAGATCCTAACACAAAGTAAAAACAAAATAAATGGTTGAATAAATAAATGAGGGAGATAAGTCTTTACATAAGAATTCCAAATAATATATGTAAATACTGTATTGCTTTTGGCCTTACGTGCTCTGGTACATTTTTTTCACTTTTTTTTCTCCCAATGCTTCCATTTGGATAATCTTCAGATTTCTTGATCCTTTCCTGTTATGTACAGTCTTCTGTCCCATAGACATCTGATTTTTTAACTCTTCCCATTCTTTTGGTGTTTCCATTTGGATATTTGGTTTTGACCAGTCTTCAACTTCTCACTTTTTTTCATTCATTCTTTTTCCTTTCAAGTTCTCACCTTTTCTTTTGTGTATAGTCTGGTACTAAGCCTACCAAATGAATTTATTTCAAATAGCAAATTTTTACTTTCTAGGTGATCTAGGTTGCAGTTTACAGCTGGTATCTCAAAAATAAACTATCTATACTTGACCATTATGTGGGAGGTATCATCAGAGGTTTTACAGGTGGTGGATCCTGGTGTTTAACTTTCCTTAGTCCAACAAAATTCTCCTCACTAATCTAAGGGGAGATACTTATCTCTGAACTTGGGTGACTGGAAGGCTAACTTTAGAAATGCTTTCAATGATGTGTGGGCTTTGGGAATCACTTCAATTCTTACCCTTCAAGAACCACATGCTAACCAGGATAATACGATTAACTTATAACACATAATGTATTTATAGCAATAGAATAGTAAAGTGATATCAGCTGTTGTGGCCAATAGCAATAAGACTGCATAACTTCGAGAAAGCAATGATAATAAAACACAGTTCTTTAGCCTTTAATTTATGCAAACATTCATAATCTCAAGAGGCAAATACTATTATAGCTATTATTTATATTTTTGCAAATATGATAACTGAAACGATGAGCAGTTGAATCATTTGTAACAGTGAGCATCTGTTACATTTTCCCTCCTAGCTTCAACTCCCTCTTCTTTCCTTAGAGTAGTAACAGCATTCCAATTTTCTCTAGGGAAACAAAACCACCAGTGTTTGCTGTTGGTATGGTTTAGGTGAAGATATATCCACCCCGTGGTCAGTATTAGGCATGTGATCCACTGTGATTGGTTTAGGGTGGGCATGTGACTCATTCCTAGAGATGCTTTCAAGCTCTTAAGAAAGAATTACTTTCAAAAAAAAAAAAAAAAGAAAAGAAAAAATTACTTTCTTTTCTTGGATTGCTAATAGTAAAGATGAGGCACACAGAGAAAAGCAGAGCCCTAGGACCGGGAAGCCAGAGACCGGTTGCGATAACATGCGTTGAGGCTTTGGATCCAGTTAATCCTGAAGTTTTTTGATCTTCCAACTTTTCCTTTAAGTGTGCCAATGTATTTGCTTAAGCTGTTTGAATTGGGCATCCTTCCCTTTCTTGCATCCAAGATCGTCTTGATGAACAGATTTTTTCCATGCAAGAAGTTAGTTAATGAGAATTGACATTTGCAGTCAGGTACTGATTTCAAGTGATTATATATGTGAAAGTGTGCATGTCACAACTTTGTTAGCAATGGTTCTTGTGGCAATTTCATCCAGCATTTCTTGAGTTAGGACATTTTCTTGGTCAACATGCAGGGATCAAGAGGAGAGCTAAATGTTAAATTCATTTGTTTAGTTCTGTATTCCCTTGGGTTGATCTGAATTGTGATTAATTGCAGCTTTGGGCTAATTTGTTGCCTAATATTCTTGTGTAAAACTGTAAATGTCATATTAGATTTAACTGGAAGAGGCAGGGGGTTGTCTGCCTGCAAGCCTAGAGTTGTATGAACTATGCAAATGAGCATTTACATAAGAATGCTGTGTTTGTCTTCCTCATTGCTGCTTTCCCTGCAGGGCAACTCTAGCTAATCTAGTAATTAGTGGTAGGAAGCTTGCAAATTTGCAAGCTAATTTACTCATAAGAAAACCATGTTTAAAATGACATTAACTCACTAGGTTTCCACGTGGGGCTTGGCACACAGCTGTTCCCGTCCTTTGGCTATATCTTGTACTTTGAAATGGGAAAGGGCATTAGAGTCTGCTTTGAAACAGAGGTACAGAAAGGGGGAGGCAGTCAAGACAGAAATTGTTACCCTTGGTGCTGCTTATATCCTAATAGGCCATATTAGTGATTAGAGAAGACGTTAATAGTCATGTACTAAATAGTAATGATAATTCCTCTCAGTCATTGAGTGATTACTGTGTCTCAGGCACTATGTTTATGGTTTATATCCATGATTACATTTCCTCCTCATAAAATTTGTCATATACGTTATACAAGAGAACTTATCTAACTAGTCTAAACTCATCCTTACCAATAGCAGGGTCAGGGTACCTATAAAGGCTTCACTTTTTAATTAAAGTGTTTGCTGCCTACTAACTATAATACTAGACTTTTACAGAAAACTTAACCAGGATGTTACTGACATTTGTAGTGAAGTCAACCCCACTGTAATAAAGTTTACTATCAGAAATCCCACAAGAATGGAACTAGAGGGTATTATGCTGAGCGAAATAAGTCAATCAGAGAAAGATGATTATCATATGATCTCTCTGATATGAGGAACTTGAGGGGCAGGGCAGGGGGTTGCGGGGGGTAGGGAGGGAAAAATAAACAAGATGGGATCGGGAGGGAGACAAACCATAAGAGACTCTTAATCTCATGAAACAAACTGAGGGTTACTGGGGATGGGAGGGTAGGGATAGGGTGGCTGGGTTATGAACATTGGGGAGGGTCTGTGCTATGGTGAGTGCTGTAAAAGGCGTAAGCCTGATGATTCACAGACCTGTACCCCTGGGGCAAATAAAAAAAAATCCCACAAGAAAGCATATACCTTAAAATCAATTTTAAAAAGACACAAACTTATGTCCACCTTCACCTACTACTTAATTTTACTATTTTCTTTCACAGAAAAACTTTTGAGACAGTAGGCTATATCTGCTGGCCCCTTATGGTTATCACTTTTCTCTTGCCCCTACTCCAGTAGAGTTTCTTTTTTCTTTTCTTTCTTTTTTTTTTTTTTTAAGATTTATTTATTTGACAGAGAGAGAGCACAAGTAGGCAGAGAGGCAGGCAGAGTGAGAAAAGGAAGCAGGTTCCCTACTGAGCAGGAGCCCAATGCGGACCTCGATCCCGGGACCCTGAGATCATGACCTGAGCTGAAGGCAGAGGTTTTAACCCACTGAGCCACCCAGGCACCCCTCCAGTAGAGTTTCTGTCCTGATATTAAAATGACTCCTAATAGGGTAACAGTGACTTTTAACATCCGCTTTTCCTCTGCCTTCTATCAGCGTGTTTGGACGTGGTATTTTTTTTTTTCCCAACTTTTTCCTGCTCTGGCTTCTGGGAAGCCACTCTCCTGATTCTCTTGCCTACCTGGCTGGCTGTATTTTACTAATCTCTTAGTAAATTGGTTTGTTTCTTAGATCCCAAGTTGGGGTGCCAACTGAGGCTCGATCATTAGACCTCTTCTATTTTGTCTTCATGTCACATTCCTTAAGACTGGTCACTCAGTCCTCAACATATGTCTCAAATCCAGTGTTTGTTCACCACGTTTCATGTCACCTTCCTTATCACAACCAGTAATTCCCTCTTGCCCCTGCTCTTACGATAGCCTCTGCAGTGTTCTCCCTTTCTGGTACCCCTAAAATCCATTCCCTCCATAGCAGACCAAATGAGATTTTTTAAAACAAAATCATATTGCACATTTCCTGATGAAAACCTCCCCATACCTTCCTTTTGCACTTCGAATACTACTCAAACTCTGTCACAGCGAACAGGGCTACCATGGATTTGTACTTTCTTATTTTTTTTTTTTCCTGCTTTCTTTGTCCTAGTCGCTCTTTGTCAAATGAACCAAGTTTGTTTCCCAAACCTGGCTTTTGCACAGCTAGTCTCTACCTTTGAGTTCTCTTAGGCTTTCACAGGGTAGGTTTTTTTTGTTGTTGTTTTGTTTTGTTTTTATCATTCCTATGTGTTATTAAACATTACTTCTTCAGAGATAGCCCCTATAACCCAGCTTCCAGCCCACACCTACACTCTGTAACCCCTTACCCTGTTTATTTTCATTACAGTAAGTATTCAAAACTGCATATGTTTTTCATTTGTTCATTGTCTGTTTTCTCCACTAGAATATAAACTCTTTGAGGACAAGAGCTTTTTTTTTTTAAATCACTGTGTCCAAAAAATGTAGAATGATAGTAAATATTCTAAAGTTCGTCGAACCAAGGAATAAATACATTTTAATAAAAACTGTTCTTATGTGTCTAGTTATCAAGCTTTCCTTCAACCTAGGATGCCCTGACTATGTCCTCTATGGTATATCATCTCTGCTATTTTTTGAATTCCTTCCATACCATAATTTTTTATTAAATTTGCCTAGAGGATATTTTCTTGATTTTCTCCCTTCATAGTACCTGACAAATTGCAGGGATAAATGAATGATGGATGAAGCAAGCATTTTATCCCACAAATATTTATTCAGTATTTGTGGTAATTCAGAATGTCGGAGGGGTGGGAGAAGAAGGCTGTAGAACAAAAGTGAACATACCATAGATTAAATTAGATCATTTTATGGAAGTTTGGACTGAATTTAAAAGCTTAAGAACCATCAAGTGCTTTTTTTTTTTTCGAAATTTGTAGCATTATGTAATTATATGATCAGTAGTGAAAGATAACACTGTTAGCAATGAGAAGAGTGGCTGGGAATATAAAGAAATTATAGGCAAGGAATCCAGGCTGAAGGCTGTTGTAATATAGGTAGAAAAGGATTTAAGCTAAACTAGGACATGGGCAAAAAACACAAAACAAAACAAAAAAAAGTACAGTCTATTTTAGGGGTAAATTGTGCAGGACTAAGTTAATAACAGGATGTGTATGTTAGGAACTTATGACATCAAGGAAAGCTCTGGGTTTCTACCTAGGAATTTTATAGCTACTAATCTAGACAGAAAACACAAGAGGGCTTTTGGAGGGAACTCTTTTTATTATAGAAATTGAGCCTGATGTAGTCGATGTACACAAAGGAATTTGTTTCAAGGACATTAAGTGTGGTAGGAAGAATGCTGGTCCTCAAAGATGTCTATGTATTTACCTCCAGAACTTGTGAATATGTTCTCTTTCCTGGCACAAGGGACTTTGCAGAGGTGATTAAGGTTAAGGAACTTGAAATGAGATTATATTGGATTATCTTGATGAACCTGACCTAATCACTCAAATCCTGAACTTTTGTACAAGACCTCTAGTTCTCTATGCTTGGATTAACCAACAGTGGCCAGGTGGAGAGGTTATTAGAGTCAGTCAACAGGATGGCATCCAAAGTAACTGTGTGGATGGAGTCAAACTGGGGAGGATCTATTCTCAAAAGAAGAGGGATGATAGCTGGACAAAACAGCAACAAGAAACAAGAAAAAAACAGAAACAAGCAGTGTGGATTGGCATTGCTCCTTTTTGCATCCCTTCGGTGTTGGGCAGTCCACGAGTAGTTACTGAGTGCCTGTTTTGTGTTAAGCCCTGAGAGAGTCTATATGTAACATTCATGAACATCATCAGCAAACTTAATACCCATACTACATCTATACTACTAGTGAGAAAGTTAATATTTTTAAAAAATGGATACATATTTACAATTCTAAAAATAGCTATGAAGAAGCACAAGTCTTAAATGTCTCGTTGAGGTGGGAGGGTGGCTTAGAGAAAGGAGGCCTACTTACTCTGTGCACTAGAGAAACAGTTCAGCTGAGAGCTAAGGTTGAGAAGTTGATCAGAGAAAAAAATGGGGGTTCTGAGAAGAAGAAACAGCCTATGTGATTGTGTAAAGGCAGAAAAGAACACGGAGGGCGCCTGGGTGGCTCAGTGGGTTAAAGCCGCTGCCTTCGGCTCAGGTCATGATCCCAGGGTCCTGGGATCGAGGTCCGCATCGGGCTCTCTGCTCGGCAGGGAGCCTGCTTCCTCCTCTCTCCTCTCTCTCTGCCTGCCTCTCTGCCTACTTGTGATCTCTCTCTCTGTGTCAAATGAATAAATAAAAAAAATCTTTAAAAAAGAAAAGAAAAGAAAAGAACACGGAGCTGTATAGACGTTGAGTGATAGGGTAGCTGGAGTATTGAGGGGAAAATAAAGTAAGAGGAAACTAGGGAGGTAAAGGCCTTGAACATGCCCTTACCAGGGTGCGATGAATCAATTGGACTTATTTGTAAATTTGGGACTTAGTTATAAGGCATTGCTTCCAGTAGAACTTGCTTCAGTCTTCACATTCAATCCTGAGCTTTGCCTGTACCCTGAATCAAAATCTCTTAGTATAGAGACCAAGGGATTTGCTATTTTAATGTCGTCCTCTTAAAATTTTTGTGCATTGTAGTCGTTACTCTTCAAAAATAAATTACATGTTACCCTTTTGTTAAAACATTATTATTAGAAAATTCAAGGTGGGTTTCATGTATCTCTCAAGAAAAATAGGAAGAACAGTGAATTATGTCACCATTGACCAAATACAAAAGATGCAAAAGAGTTAATAAAGCTAGAGAATTGTCAGGCTTCATTGATGTTCACATCAGCATATTGTAAGTTTCAATTAACCTGCTGACCTCTGTCTCAGTATCAAAATGAAGAATGCTTGTGGGAGAATATGCTGTGCCTGGGTGTTCCCTAGCTTCAACCCTCAGGGAACTCCCAATATTTTGTGTATATTTATTTTAAAATATGAGAAAGGCTTTTATACAGGGAAGAATGTGGATGTGTGCGTTCATCTGTGCTACAATTCCTGGATGCATTGTCTGTTTGTATACCTCTAATTTGGCTGTAGTGTAAATTGATGAGATCTGACAACGGTCGGCTTTCTATCTACCAATTCCAATTACATTAGCACTCAACTGGAATAAACAAATAGTTGCATAATGTCTACTGATCACAAAGCACTTAGTATCTTAGATGTTAAAATTTTCAGGTATTACTTGGGAAAGTGTATATTATCTCCCTGATTACATCGAGAAGGAATAAACATTGCAAAAAAAAGAAAAAAAATCTCTGGTGGGTGGCCTGGACTCACTGAATGTTCTCTGCTGAATTCTCATTGGCCTCTTGAGGTAGCTTAGAGATGACACTTTAAGGCACTGTCCTCCTTCGTAATCTATAAGCTGGTGGTTGCTAAAGGCCAGGCAGGACAGGAATGTAGACATAGATGTGTTGAGGTACCTAAATCTGGAGGCCGGGAGAGAAAGTTAAGAAAACTTCCTAGGAAACCCAAAATGATGGAGGATAAACTGGTTACCTGTGAAGGCAAGGGTGAACTGACTCTTAGGAAAGTTGTAATAAAAGTCAAATTTCAATCAGTCACGGATAAGCTACCTGACAAAAGAAGGAACATGACTTTTTGTAATATTGCTTTGCTTTACTTTGCATTGTTCTTCTTTACACAATATTCAGCATTAAGTTAAAAATAATGCACACGAAGAGACAAGAAAATGTGAAACATGATCAAGAAAGGAAAGTGTCAGTAGAGACAGACACAAAAGTGATTCAGATGATTGGAATTACAGATGGATGAGAACTTCAAAATAACTAAGATAAATAATGTGAAAAAGCATAATGGAAAATGTGGAGAAAATGTGTGAATGGACTGAGAATTTAAGCAGAGTAATAAATTACAAAAAGGACCAAATAGAAATGGTAAAAATAAAGTGTTTGTTAGGAGAAATGACAAATTAATTCGAAGACCTCGATAGAGAGTGAACATAACAAAAATGAAGTTTGAAGATGATCCACATGGGAGCATCTGGAGAAAAAAAAAAAGCGAACAAAAAGAACTAGAGCATTTCAGGCCAGGAGCAATATTAATCATTCTAATACTACCAATGTTTTGACCTATTTGACATTTATGAACACTGTACTCCAAAACTGTTGAGTACTGTTTTTTTTAAACATATATGGATTAGTCACCAAGATAGATTATATGGGGCTACAGGCAACTCCCCCAAAATTGTACATGTCTGAAATCATGTAGAGAGTGTTTTAGGTTACAAAAATAATAAATTAGAAATCATCAGTAATAAGATAGGTAGAAAATTCTCAATTATTTGGAAATTGAGCAAGATCTTTGAAATAACTCATGACTCACAAATCACAACTGTGTGTATGCATGTATATATACCTGTGTAGTGTGTGTGTGTGTGTATGTATATATATATATGTATATATACGTATATATGCATATATTCTATATAGTTAGAGGGAAATTTGCTGTTTCACATGTGTATATTCTGCAGACATTAAAAGGATAGGGGAACATTATGAACAGCTTTATGCAAATTGAAAACTTAGATGAAATGGAAAAATTCTTTGAAAATCACAATTTAAAAAAACTGATACAAGAAGATACAGAAACCACAAGTAGACCTGTATCTGGCAAAGCCACTGAATTCATAAATAACAAAAACAAAAGCAAAAAGAAAGGCTTCCTAGCAAGAAAACTTGAGGCACAGGGTGGCTTCACTAGGGAATTCTTTTAAAATTTTAAGGGAAGTAATACCAGTCTTACTCAAGTTGTTTTAAAAATCAGGGTGAGGAGGAACATTTCTCTACTTGTTTTATGAATTCGGTGTAATTCTGACACCAAAACAAAATAGACGATGCAGTGCTAGTATCACTCATGAAAAAAGGGCCAAAAGTCTTTAGCAAAATGTGAACATATTAAATGCAGTGATTTATTAAAACTATCATAACTAAGCACGATTTATTTCAGGAATGCAGAGTTCTTTTTTTTTTTTCTTTTTTTTTTTTAATTTTATTTTTATTCTTTGCCCAAGGGGTACAGGTCTGTGAATCATCAGGCTTACATCTTTCACAGCATTCACCAAAGCACAAACCCTCCCCAATGTCCATAACCCATCCACAGAATTGTTCTTTTTAACATTCAAAAAACCCTGAATGCAATTTACCAGCTTCACATTAAAAAAAGGATCAAATCATATGATTATCTCAGTAGATAGAGGAAAAACATTTAACAATATCTATTATCATTCATGTTAAAAATTACCTGGGTAGACTAAAATACACAAAAAATATCCAAGGAGACTTTGTCAGTCTGACAAAGGAGATCTGTGAAAAAAATCTCCATTTAGCATCATAATTAATAGTAAAACGTTGAATGATTTTCCCCTAAGACTTGGAACAAAGCAAGAATATCAAGTCTGATCTCTGATATGCCACACTGCCTGGAAGTCCTAGACAATGTAAAAAGACAGGCAATAGAAATAAAAGTTTTAAAGATAAGAAAAAGATAAAAACTCCTAATTCACAGCTGACATGATTATATATATAGAAAATCCTATGGAATGTACAAAAAATTTTAGTAATGATAAGTGGATTTAGAGAAGTCACAGAATGCCAGATCAATAGATAAAAATATGGTATTCACTATAGTAGCATTAAACAATTGGGAAATGAACTTAAAATTTTATGATATCAAAATTATATACTTAGAAATAAATGCAATTATACACCTAGAAATATCATACAATAAAAATGTTTTGATGTGAGAGAAAAAAAGCAGACAAGTAATTAGAGTTTTTTCTGTTCATGGATTGAAAGACCTAATGTTACTAAGATGTTCATTTTCCCCAAATTGATCTGTGGTTCCAATTCAATCTCATTCAAAACACAAGCAAGATTTTTACTTAGAAATATACAAGCTGGTTCTAAAATGTATATAGAAATACAAAGTATAGAGAGTAGTCAGAACAGTCTTACAAAAGAAGAAAGAAATTAGAGAAATTATGTCTGATTTCAAGACATGTAATAAAGATATGTTGATTAATACAGTTCATTATTGTCATAAAAATAGATCAAAGAAACGGTACAGTAACAAAAAAGATTACATATGGTTAAAGCATGATTAAGATACCAAGTGAATTCAGTGGGAACTACGAAAGTTTTGTTTGGTTGGTTTTTTTTGGTTTTAAACAAATCATGACATCGTAACTGGATAATAGGAATGTAGGAGAAAATAAAAATTGGAGCTCTACCATGCTCCATACACAAAAAAATATTTAATGGATCATATATCTAAACTGCAAAGCTAGAAACATAAAACTACTTAGAACAAAGCAGGGGAGAATATATTGATGATATTAGGGTGGCTATAGATTTCACTTATAGGAAAAAAAACATTAACCACAAAATACGAAATTTATAAATTTGACATCATTTAAGATGAATGTTTATCAAAAGACACCATTAAGAAAATGGTAGTCAGGCTACAAAATGGTAGAGAATAATCAAAATGAACCAGTCCAACAAAACACTCTTATCTAGAATATATGAAGAACTCTTAAAAATTACCAGTAAAATGACAAAAGTCTTAAGTGTACACTTAACAGAAGAATACATATGAATGTCCAATAAACACATGAAAAAAGTGTTGGAAATCATTTGTTATTAGTGAACTGAAGTACCCATTATTTCTCAGTGCTCCAATGGGTGGAAAGACTCCTTAACATGATCTGTATGGTCCCTGTCTATCTCTGTAAGTGGTCATGCTCTTCTGGTGACTTCTTTAAGGTCTTCAAATCTGTGCACATGCTCTTACCTTAGCCCTGCCCAATCCTAGTTCCATTTTCTGTTTTATTCCCATGTCTGTATATCTGATGAATTCTAAATTCCTCAGGTCACTGTTGAAAGGTAGCCCCTTCAGATCCCCGTAAAGAACATCTTGGATCAGTCAATCTAATGGAGTCTCTCTTCATGCCATGTTTTTTTTTCCCTTTCTCTGATTGATTTATTTCATTTAGCATAATACCCTCCAGTTCATCCATGTCGTTGTAAACCGTAGGTATTCATCTTTTCTAATGACTGAATAATATTCCATTGTATATTTGAACAACGTCTTCATTATCCATTCATCTGTTGGAAGACATTGTGATACCTTCAACAGTTTGGACATTAATACTATGAACATTGGGGTACAGGTGCCATGTTTTATACAATTTCATACCCTGTGTGTTTCCTTTAGCGCAATTAAAATAATGTAGAAGAACTTGATATGTATGTTTACTTCCTCTGCCAGTCTATAACCTCATAAGCAGAGGTTTTGTTTTTTTGATACCCACTGCATTGCTTGAATGTCTAACAAAATGAATGGCTCTAGTAGTAGATATTCTAAAATATTGATTGATTGAGTGAACTGTAACTGGTTAGTGAAACTAAGCAATTTAGAATCTACATTTGTGAATTGTGGACATCTCTGGAGTTTCAGCTGCCTTTCTGCAAAGCCCTACCAGCTGGAACAGCCCTGTACAGGAAAGGAGCTTTTTGCTTTAGTTTACAGAGTTGCTCCCTGTGGCTCTGTGCTGTATCAGGCAGGTGTTTTCCCAGGGAATTATCTGTTTTCACACAAGATGCCCAAGCATGAAAAACCACCTCTTCGATCCAAGAGCCACAGAGTTTCTGATGAAACCAGCTACTTACTCTTGAAGGGCTTCCAGGAAATCCAAAGTGTTGTAAATGTTTTGTTGATACAGACTTTTAAAAAGATAGGCATGTATCCTTGCACTGGTCTGAATCCAGCTCTTGCAGCTCAATCCTTTTACCTGAGACATAGCTGGATACTTGGTTCAATAGGAGGAAATGTGCCAAAAAGGCAGAAGTGAGCACAAGAGCTGGACAAGTATTTGTGCTATTTGATTCCTAAGTATCATCATTCTTATATTTTACTGACACAGTGATTATATTTCATTTTAAAACAAAGATGTCATGTGATGGTGGTTCAGCTTAGCTTCAGTAGAATCCAACAGGTCATTTTTACTAGGCTTTTGCCCTGGAGAAAGAGGCTGGATGTATGTTTGTGAGAGAAAAAAAAAAGAAGTATTCATTTCTCACCTCTCCTTTGTCCCTGCAGTGTTTTGACATGGCATTAAACAAAACCCCACTGAACCCTGTGATCAGAAGCCATCTGCATGGAACGGTTTTTTGTTTTGTTTTTTGTTTTCTTTAGCCTTAAAATGATATTGGCAAATGGTCCCCCAAGCAGTAATGAAGGTTAAATATCTTTGACCATCAAACATTTTATGTCGCAGCTAACTCAGGCAGCACAAGTACACAAAGTGACAAATTATGTATTTGGGACATTTACCTCATTTTTCAGTCTCTGCCACCAAAACTGTCATTTCAGGGATGCACAAATGTGAGTTGAGCTCCTTTGCCAAATCATCTTGTTTAAATCTCCATAAAACATTGCTGCCATCAGCAGCTAGAAACTTTGAGAAGCAATTTAGGGTTGATATAATTTGCAAGTAATTTATCACCTCAAGTAGCTGGTTTTATTAAATAGCTGCAGGGTGCTGGTATAAAAAACAAAATGAAAAGCAAGTTGGATTACCTTTGTCCTCCCTCTCATCCTTTCTTCTAGTCCTTTTGTTTTCTGATCTAGTTACTTAAACTTCTCTTAGGTTGGAGAAAAATGAAGTAGGCAGGACCAGAGAAAATCTTGTACTAAAAAGATCAATAAGTATATGAGGACCTCATTAAAGCAAACTGATTGAGAAGAAAAGGTTCAGCAAAAGCTACAATAAGCAGAGAAAACTTGTGGAAAAGGTGGCTTCGAGTTGCATCAGAGAAGGCAGAAGCAGGAGGAAACTCCTTCATACAGAACAAGAGTGTGAGCCAAGGCCCTGGGCAGGAATGAAGAGGTAGTGAGGAGATATTCTAGTAGAATTTTATTTATCATTTTTGCTTAATTCATAATATAATAAGTTGCTCTATCTATATGTTGGTGATTTAAAGTGTCTGTATCTTAGTTTGTGTGTTTAAAAGATTTATGTATGGATTTGCGAGAGAGTGGGAGGACGGGAAAGGAAGAGGGGAGAATCTCAAGCAAGGTTACCATTTGTTGATTGAACCAGCACAGCATAAACTTCTGCTATATAGCATACAGCATGTTAAAAATTAGGGATACAAGGTAGATTGAATCAAATTGTATAATCAACTTATTAGAATTCTGAGGCTTTTTGGGGGGTAGGATTTGGCATTTTAGTGGAATTTCAGACTGGAAGATCTTTGTAGCATGGGACAGAGTGAAACATTTTGATAGGGATCATCTTAGGATGAGTGAGCTTAGACTTTAATATCTTCATCTTTTCCATAACTCTTCACACATTGAAACTGCAAGTGAAATTGCTATGAGAACACAGAGCAGGTGGGACCAGCTTGAGTGAAACACTGAAGGCTTTCCAAGGGAAGCGCAGCTTACCGTAACACATGGGTTAGTGAACTTGGAATGGTTAGCATCAACTGGTGACATGTTCTCCTAGTTAGTATTAGTTCAAGGGTATTGGGGTATGGTTGTATGTGTGTATTTTGGCGAAGCACATTTGTCTCCTAGATGATTACTTGAATTAAAAATGTAAAAATATATAAAACATAAACTTTTAAATGAGTTATTTGGTTCATTAAAAGGCAGTCACTGGAGCCCACACAGCTAATAAAATCAATATGGCTGTTCAGAGAAAGAATGGCACTACTTAAAGCCTGGGTTGATTTGTAAGCAAAACCTCTGTCTCCTGACCTTAGTGCAGTCATCTGGCCTCCCTGTCTGTTACTTGTGCCTTTAGATTTGAATCACATTTCCATGCAGTATTTTGGATCTGGAAGCAGAGATGGAGAGTCCATGGCCACACTGCTGCGGAACCCAAACGGTGTTTTATATTTACATGTAAATCAGTAAGGCCCAGTCACTAACCTCTTTCTAAAACACCAGCACTGCTAATTTTAGTACAGTCTGCAAAACCAGATAATGTTCCCTGTTCCAGTGGAGATAGCACTGTTGGCTAACTTTTTTGAAAAGAGAGTATGATTAAAAGGGCATGAATTATTTGAAACATATAAGAGAAGCTGATTTAAAATGTTCTAGTATTTTTTTTTTCTAGTTTGTTTCCACATGGGTTATACCCACAGGGAGATTTTTTTTTCTTCTCCAAATAAGCTCTTCATAAGATGTGTTCAAAGTTACTTTTCTTTTTTAATAAAGGAACTCATAGGACTGATAGCTTATCTCCTAATGCCACATACACATACAAAAATACAATCAAGTTATCACCCTCTAAACAGGATAAAAATATTTCCTGTGTGGCTTCTCAGTGTGCTATACCCATGGGGAACATCGGAAATTCTAGGAATCTAGGTGCCCAAATTTGTCACTTCTCCCCATTAATCACTCAGCAGTCAGTAGCTTATGGGAGCAGTACAGAGATTTGGCCATCTATCCTTCGTCGCCATTGGGTACAGCTCTTGAGTGCCAAGAATGAATGAGTGAGTAGGTGGATGGATGGGTGATGGTTGGTTCAAAGCCCAAGCAAAAGAGCTTTCTTCTGATATGCTCTCTGGTTTTGTCCTCTTGTCATATTTAGAAGACAGGAGTAAGATCAAGAAGATAGGGATAAGGAGCCTAAGTCTTACAGCTGGAACTACTGTGGTGAATATAAGAGAGATCAGAGTCGTCAGGAAACGACCTAATTTCATTGGGTCCTCAACCTCCTTTGCTCTGTCCAGTAGTAGTTCAGGTGGGCTAGAGTAAAGGGTGTCGGAAATCTTACCCCCAAGATTTATGTTAAGTTTGTTCTCGGCTGTGCCATCATCATGTATTACTATATAGTAAGTGCCTATCTCGTGGCCAATATTCTGCTTGCATGTTCTTTAATTAGGGAAAAAAAAAAGTTGAGGAGTAGGTATCAGCACACCTTATTTTTCTTTAATAGAAGGAGGGTATTTTTATTTTGTTATTTTTTTTTTAAATAGGAGAAATTGAGGACTGTGAAGAATAACCAAATGCCCTAGGACATACAGATGGTTGAGAGGCAGGGCTGCCATTGAACAAAGGTCTGTGTAGGGCTGATGTCTTTGAACACTTCACTTTCCACAAAGGCCTCTTTAACAAGTAGGTTTTAGTTCAAAGCCAGATCTGTTGGGGATTATTGATCTATCACTTTAAGTTATTATTCTTATGATGTATCACTGGAGCCTGGGAGGAGGGGAAAATGAAAGAAAGTATTAAGTGGCTTAACCGTGTTTTCACCTAATCTGAAAGGATGGCTTAAAAACTAGAAGAAACAACACATTAAGCTGTCTCAAATTAACTCACTCATAATGTGATATAAGTATGTTAGCAAATGCTGGCCAGGAAAAGTCAAGAGAGGAGTGTAAGTAGGACTTTGATCTTTAATTGCTTTGAGACACCATGAGGGCCCTGTGATGTCTATCATTTTTACTTTCACTGTCTTCAGAGGTCCCCACAGGAACCTCAAAAATGAAAGCAGAATTCCAGCTCAATATCAAATGAATTTGCAAGGATTCTTTGGGCATTTAAGTCTATGATAAAGTAGACAGACAAGCATCTCTCTCTCTCTCTCTTTAAAGATTTATTTGTTTGAGAGAGAGAGAGAGAGAGAGAGAGAGAGAGAGAGAGAGAGAACGCACACGTATGAGCAGGGGGTGGGCAGAGGGAGAGTGAGAGAGAATCTCAAGCAGACTCCACGGGTAAGTGTGGAGTCCGACACAAGGCACCATCTCATGACCCTGAGATCACAATCTGAGCTGAAACCAAGAGTCAGACGTTTAACCCACTGTGCCACCCAGGTGCTCCAACATGACCTTCTCTTAACAACAGATATTAATATGCATTATAAACCAACTAGGTACAAAACTAAATGAATATATTTTTTTTGTTTGAGAAGAAAAACATGAGTATGGTATTTCTCTATGGTGTAATGACTAAAAACTTAAGCTCCATGATCAGATATTTACAGGTCCTGATATTGGAAAGCTCTGACTTTGCAGAACAAACTTTTCTATGCTCCAGTCTTGTAAAAGTGAGGCAGAGATGATGGTAGCACCTACCCACCCCTAGTAATGAGGATAACAGGGATGCTGTCTCTACCAAGGCCTCACCTGCTGTGAAACTTGATTTTAATCATGGTTAGAATTTTTACTACTGTGATTCTGACTGAAATAACATGGGATACTTGGAAATAATTCAGAATCGAGTATTGTGTGGCTTGAGTTCTAATCCATTCTTGTATCATGAGTCCAGTCTACAAATGAAAAAAAT
Source organism: Ailurus styani (assembly GCA_002007465.1). Classification (NCBI taxonomy): domain Eukaryota; kingdom Metazoa; phylum Chordata; class Mammalia; order Carnivora; family Ailuridae; genus Ailurus; species Ailurus styani. The sequence continues at coordinate 105,359 of LNAC01000715.1, read as the reverse complement.
TATATCGAGTATTCTCAAAAGATAGATTGACTTTACATACAGACCTTAAATCACAGAATAATTACTAAATCCTTTTATCCAAAAGCTTTGCTGCATACTTCATAGTAACTACTCAACAAATACTTGAAAAATTGAGTTGATTTTTCTTTGTATTGTTTGTTCTAGTGTAAGAGAGGTAAGAATATAAACTATATCTCTATGAACAAAGCTCATCAATTGAGACTTATAATATTTACCCAGGATTTGTACTTAACTATCATAAAACTATTTAACAGTGACAATGATTATATTTTACAATGATTATATTTTGTTAAATACTTGCAGTGAACTTGTAATGTGACAGAATAGATGCCTTGATCTTGTTTTATGACTCCGTATTCACTAAAATCAAGGAATGTGGTCTATTAATCTGCTACTAGAAATGCCAGGGCAGAAGTACACCAGATGTTCCTAACCTTTGTTCCAGTGGGCACAGAAGGCAACCATCCATTTACTTGACAAACATCTCTTGAGCAGCTTGTATAGAACAGGGCTGTTGCAGACATTGTGGATATAGAGGTGAACTAGATAAGCTCAGCCATCGCTTTTTTGTGCATGCTTTCTGGTGGGCATAGTTCAAACAATAAATAAGTAAAAGAGGTACAGAACGTGATATGTGCTGTAAAGAAAAATGGGAAGAGTTTAATGGAGAATGGTTGTGACGAGGGTGTATTTCCTTTGGACTGATCACTAAGCAGAGCTCCTTTGCTCTTGTGACAGTTAATTTTTGGAAACATTCTTGGATTCTCTTGAAGGTGGCACTGGTGGTAATGGGGTTATCCAAAAATCCTCAAAGTGAGAGTTGTTGTTAGAGTGTAGGAAGTCTTTGAGTAGTTGCTTTATAGTATTTCAAGATATCTGTAGTCCTCAAAACCAGGAAGCTCAACCCTTTGCTTTGCATGCTTGTCCCCAACTCTTTGATTACTTTGGTCCCTTAAAACTTGAATTGAACATCTCTCCTGGGAAATGTCCCTGATATCCTGAATGTGATTTTATATACTTTCTGTATGCTTCCCTAGCACATACCCTTTTATAATACTGCGTTAAGAGATTTGTTTACTTGTCCCTCCCACCAACCACTATTCATGTATAAAGCCAAAAGCCCCTTGAAAGAAAAGACTTACCTTGTTTTAATCTGTGTATCTAGTACCTGACACAGCTGCAGCTTTACTCATAGGTGCATAGTGCATAGTGAGTGCATAGTGAGTGATACCTGAAACACAGGTTGTTTGGATATCATTGTTAAGTTTCATCACTCAAGCATTTTTATATTCCATACCTGTGCTTTTTATCAACTGATCTTTCCCCTCTGTAAAATTACCTAGCTGGTGTAACAACACAAAAGGCATTGCACTGTAGAACCAATTTTTTGATGTCTTCCGAATCATATGTGGGTCATACAGGCTCCGAGGGTGATGTATAATTACTAAGTGTTCACGTGTGGAGTATAGTTAATAAATAATACTTCATAGTTAAATAGAAACATTTCCTTTTTGCACCATTTTTGTCACTCACTCATCTTTCTCATCAAGCCAAACAACTCACTGCTTCCCATAACCAATATACAACCTGTCATCCCTCATTGAAGACATCTCTTCTTCCAGGCCTTAGTTCAGATGTTAATTTCTCACTTGAAATGCATTTTGTTGTGTGCACTTTTAATCCTTGGAAACAGTTGGGGAAGGAAGGTGCTACATGACAGTGGGAAGAGCTAGTACTGAGGATGGGGTGGGCAAAGAAAACAACCAGTGTAGAATTTAGTTTAATTTCTAGAGACTAACCTCATGCTAGCATTTTTAGTAAATTAGGATCAACCCTAAAATGGAAACAGTAAATGAAATCTTTAATATGTTCAGCTCAGTGGGCTTCAAAAATCTTTTACATCAAAGTTATTCATGAAGTTTTGAAATTTTGAACATTTTTGTTCAAAGCCCTAGTGCTGCGAAATTCATGTGCAGATCCAAGAGAAAAGGATCTCTTTGAGGGAATTGGAGGTGAGCTCTGAAGTTTTATACAGATATTCTCATGGTGCTATATAAATTATTAAACACATGTACTTCTTTTCTACAATGGAGATGTGCTACTTGCTACTGGGTATTTTATTAGAACAGTTACACAGCAGCAGGGTTGGGGCTATACACAATGTGAGCTCTCAATAAATGTTTGCTGATGGAGGAAGTGTAGACTGTGCTCCTATGTTGTGAATGAAGCTGACTGAGGCTATGAAATAGATCTATCCAAGGCTGACTCAAAACATTGGTTTCATTGCACTGTGGGCTTTGTCAGGAAATAGGGCTGATTATTTCACAGCTTGGTGTCCTGTTTTCCTAGTGCTTTTCAATCTTGCCATAATCACCCTTTTCCTGATGCTACAGTTAAGAGGAATGAGCTATTGTAAATCTGTTAGAGAACTTTATGGGTATCACACTCTGATTCTCATTGCTAATCAATTGCTGAGTCCACTGGTTTTACTTACTGTATATTCTCTATACTTGTCCACTTAGCTTAAATCCTTCCCCCCCTCCCTTTCCCGCTATTCCAGGCCTTAGATCATTCATTAAGTTAGATAACATGTGCCTGGTATGCAATAGGTGCCTAATAAATGGTAGATATAATATAGTTTTGAATATCTCTTCTTCCTTTACAGTCTCTTCTGTGTACTACACTCACATTAATCCTCCTACAGCATCACTTTTCTTTTCTTTTTTTTTTTTTTAAAGATTTATTTCTTTGAGAGAGAGCAAGAGAGAGCAAGTAATGTGAGTGGGGGTGAGGGCAAGGGAGAGAATCTTCAGGCAGACTCTCACGAAGCATGGAGCCCAGCGCGGGTGGGTGGGGGGCTTGGCCCCACAAGCCATGAGATTGTGCCCTGAGCCAAAACCAAAGGCTGACCCTCAGCTAACTGAGCCACCCAGGTGCTCCTCTTATAGCATCATTGCAGTGATGCCACATCTTTGCTCAAAATTCTCAATGATTCCTGAATTCTGGAGACTAAAATAAGACTCCTTATTTTGTGGACATCTTGGGTGGGCCCCAACTAGTCACTTTAGAACCTTTTCTTGATCATGAAGCCTTTGTTCCTGCATAGTGTTGAAGAGCTTGGGCCATGGAGTCACGTTCAAACTGTGGCTCCACATCCTGCAAGCCGCATGACCTAGTGCGCTCATACACTAAGTGGGAAAATGATATTGACTACTTCACTGAGTTACATAAGAATGATTGGTATTATGACTATGAAGCTCCCAGCACCTCTGACATGTGCCCTAGTTCTTAGTATGTATCTGACCTTTAAGTTTTCAGACTTTTGTTGTTAGTATTAATTTTTAGCATCCACTTCATACAGAGTACTATATTAATGTTTTTACGATGAGAAAATCTGAAAGACTCTTCTTTCAAAGAGTCATGTGCTTTCCATCTATTAGCAGGTTATTTAGTGCCAGAAAGACAGATGTCTAATGGCCGAGGGGAATTAAGCAGCTTTAGCTTAACTGATAATATTCTTTAAATAACTTTCCTGTTGGTCATGCTCAATGAATGGACAGAAATATCTCCCCTAAGGAGAGTCATTTTCCTCCATAATACTAATGTGTATGGAGTCCCTGAGAATAAGGATGCTATCGGGATTATCATACGGATTCCCTCAATGTCCTAGATAAGGACAGCACGTACAGAGAGAGATGGCAGGCTAACCTCTTCCTTCCTCCCCATTCTCTTCTCCTACATTTCTCCCTGCCTGCCTCTCACTCCCAAGGAGGCACTGAAACGGAGAGCCTTTAGTAATATCTCATTTATTCTCTCTTCATTGGTGACCACCACCTGGGAGATGGTACAAGAATACTTAGAGTGAAAGATTTCGAAACTAAGATATGACCCATGTTCTTAACAAGCATTATAAATACTATTTTGCAGTGTCTGCCCTAATTTTTTTTCCCTGTTGTTCCTTTCATTGTCACTATTTTCCCAAAGAATAGCTTGTGTTATACCCTTATCTCCTTGGACATTAATCTTTTAATTAACGTGAGGCCTATCACATTGGTCATCAATCTGGTAATTAAAACTCCAAGGAGAAACATCCGAGGATCAAACAAAGTCACCTAGGGCTTCTCAGTCTGGAGGGATATTACAAGTAAATTTTCCAACTTTGTTTAGCTTTACAACCATGATTATCAGAAACCTCTGACTTGTAATGTATGACAACAGAGTATTAAACACATGTGCTGGGCGCCTGGGTGGCTCAGTGGGTTAAAGCCTCTGCTTTCGGCTCAGGTCATGATCTCAGGGTCCTGGGATCGAGGCCCGCATCGGGCTCCCTGCTTGGGCGGGGAGCCTGCTTCCCCCCCTCTCTCTCTGCCTGCCTCTCTGCCTCCTTGTGATCTCTCTCCCTCTGTGAAATAAAATAAATAAAATCTTTAAAAAAAAATAAATAAATAAACACATGTGCTAGGCATCATGCTCTGAGAGCCTTTACAGCCTATAGTCCCTGACCAACAGATCCCCAAGGGAATCCTCATACATAAATCCATATTTGGAACCATGAGATTCCCCTCTCTCCTGGCCAGAGGTTGTTGGAGTCTGAGATAAAGGCAGCCAGTGGACCTACTGTGGACCCTTTACATCAGATGATGACTAACAGATCTATTCAAATTTTGTTACAGGCCTTCAAATATCAGTAGATGTTTACTCATGAAATGATATCTTATTGAGTATCCACTATGGATTCGCTCACTTCTTTGTTTCTGTATTTTTTTTTTTATCAAACTTGAAAAATTCTCAGCCATTGTTTTCCTTGTTTCTTTGGATATTCTTTTAGAGTCCCATTCTCTTTCTGCTCTTTCTGAAACTCCCAGGACATAAATGTTACTTGTTCTGTGGTGGTTTTTCAGGTCTCCGGGACTCTATTCATTGATTTTTAGTCTTTTATCTCTCTATTGTGTCATTGGATACTTTCTGTTCTATCTTGGAATTCACTGATGGTTCCCTCTGCTGTATTTGGCTGTTGAGCTCATCTATATGTTTTTTATTTTGGTTATTTTAAGTTCTAACATACATTTTTCATTTTCTTCTTTATATTTTTCCTGTCTTAGACTGTTTTACCGTTACGCTCAAGCACGTTTACAGTTGCTTATGGAAGCGTATTTTTGTTTGCTGCTTTACAGTTCATCTCAATTAATTCTAACATCTTTGTCATCTCAGTGTTGGCATTTGTTTTATTGTCTTTGAGATCTTTCTGGTTCTTTGAAATATCAGTGATTTTTTTATTTAATTCTGTACATTTTATCTGTTATGTCATGGGACTCTAAATCTAATTTAAATCTTCTGCTTTAGCAGCCTTTTCTGACACTGCACCATGGGCAGCATAGACTACCGCCTGCTTGTTGTCAGTGAGGGTTGGAGATCCAGGTTCCCCACTCAGCGTCCTTGGCATCCTGAATGGGGTCATGTTTTAGTAATCTTGGTAGAAGGCAGGAGTTGAGACTTCTCAGCAGGCTTCTTTGGGGATATCACCATGGCTGGGAAGGTTAAAGTTGGCTGGTTACTGTTCCCACATGACTATGACTGACGCAGCGAATTGTTGGCCTTGTTAGGTATGTAACATGACATTCTGCACGAAAAAGAACCAAGGAGGTTTCTTAGAGAAATGACTGATTCCATGATTGGGCTAAGATGAGCCCCAAATACCTTATTTTATCAAAAAGTAATGAGGAAACATGTCCAAAGGACACAGGAGCCTGCTTGAATGGGAAAATAGTGATCAAATCTTGAATACTTCAAATGTCAAAATAGAGAAAGCAATGTATTAAAACCCTTTAATTAAAGAATTACGTGATTTTATGCTCAACTAGGACAAATTCTTTCTCATAGTGGGATTACAGCTAATACATTGGAAAGTTTAAAAAATCATCAATGGAAACTACAATTTTTAAGTATAATTTTGATAAGGAATACGATTTTTAAATAGTTTCAAAAAATCTTACACAGGTTACTTCATGATTACAAAGGGAAAAGATAATAGTTTTATGATGAAAAAATCTGGCAGACACCACCTGATTCAAGTGATAAAAGCTAACATTTAATATCACCAACCTTGAGACATGAACATCAAGTGCCTCCTGTCATGGTGCAATGAGAAGGATGCAATGTTTCTTCATTTGCATGCCTCTAAAAAATAAGTAAACTTCATTTTGTTATGAAGCAACATTAGGCCAGTCCAAATAGAGGGATAATCTACAAGATTATATTAAGGTATACCTCTTAACATTATGAAGGTTAGAAAGCTGAAGTACTGTCCATTTCAAAAGAGGCATGACAGCTAAATACAATGTATTGCCCTGAATTGGATTCTATACTTGGAAAAGAAATGGCTGTGTAAAGGATGTTACTGCAAAAATTAACAAAAATTTTAAACATGGACTGTGGGTTGTTGGGGATTGGCAAATTGTAGTGTGTGAGCCTGATCTATCTCAGGGCCTGCTTTTGTAGTATTTACGGGCCAGGAATGGTTTTTATGTTTTAAAGTGTTGAGAAAACATAACAATAACAAAAAAAAATCCAAGAATATGCAATATGGAGCTGATGAAGCTCTGAAAGCCTAAAATATTTATTATCGGGTACTTACTGGAAAATAGTTTGCTAACTCCTGGACTAGTCTACTAGTAAAGATATATTTTATTTAAGCTCCTAGATGCAGCAAGATGTAACCCTTGCCTTTTCATGTACATAAGCCAACAGATCTATTTGCTCTTCTCAAGCCACCTGACGAGGGTTCTAACACTTGTAGCCAAAAGGGTCTTGACTGATAAAACAGCCTGCATTACCAAGGTCATGTGCCCTTGCTTTGCTCTGCTTCATTCGCTAGTGCAGACTACATTTAAATTGATGAGGTTTTTCAGAGGCCTTATCAAATCTCCAATCATGGCTGGCATAACTGCACAGGTATAGAATTTTCCACTTAATCTGGTGCACGTGTCTCTGCAAGGGCCATTATACATTCTGCTGCTCTCAGAAGAAATATTGATGAAATGTGTCCAATGTAATTAAAAATGGATTCATAATGGAAATGCCAATTCAGTGAACATAACTAATAACACTATGAGTTCATATAATTACTTTTTAAATGGTCTAAAGATCTGATAGAAAAAAAAGACTTCACTATCATATTACACTGTTTCATAAATTTACATTTCAAAAAATTCATAAAGCAATTCTAAAGGGAGAGAGAGTTGAAGGGAGAGAAAGAAATGTCAAAATGATTTAGAGAAATAAGAACTTTGGCTTCACGGAGTTAGTCTAGAATCCTTTATTTGTGCTCTTTTCTATGCGTCTCAGCCAGCATGTATTGAGCATGCAATGTACATTGGGCTCTCTGGCAAGTGCTGAGGATATAACAATTAGATGCAGCCCTTACCCTTGAGGTAATCAGAAAGTGTTAGGGAAGGGAAATAGATGATTGCCATGCCATCTGATAAGTGAGATGAAAGTTGTAGATTTCAATGTTACTGCTTGGGAAACTCAGACGAGTCTTCTTTAAAGGAACAGACATTTAATTGGGTATTGAAGATAAATGGGAGGTTGCTAGGATAATCCTGATGAATGAAGAAGTCTTACACATATACAGCATATAGAAGAGAGATTAAACAATATGAGTAGGGGCCTAAAATAATGGAAAATCAGGGAAGTTGTTACAGACACTTAAAAATTCAAGAAGTTTGCACATTCAGGATGAAGTAAGATAGTAAACTTAAGAGTTGAATTTAGAAGTTTCTAGAAGAAAATCTTGAGGTCAGAGGGAGCCACCTTGGACAGATAAGTGCAGGAAAGAAACCCCAGAAAAAAAATAAACAAGAAGAAGGGAGTTGTGAAGAAAAGAGAGGGAGAGAAAGAAAGAAGAGATTCAGGCAAATGTGGAGTTCCACAAGTTACAGATTATTGCGTACTAGGAGATGGCCACATGCAGACCTTACAGGAGTAAGAGTAAGATGTGCTGTTTTCCCTGAATCTGTATCTGAGACGTGATTTGAGGCTGCAAGCTCAACAAACCCATCAAACCTTCCCAGAGCTGCTGACTTACATAAGAGAAAATGTTTTAGTGGGAATGTTCTAGAACAACCTGTAAATTAGTCATAAGTAAGGAGCATGCACTCCTGTCTCTTTGTCTTTCCACTCTATTTCACTTGGAGAATCCTCTCTTCCACATGTTTGGAGTGAGCCAACCTGACCCCTAGCTACATGTTCCATGAGACCAAGGGCTATGTAATCAAAACCTTTAATCCCGGGCGCCTGGGTGGCTCAGTGGGTTAAAGCCTCTGCCTTCGGCTCAGGTCATGATCCCAGGGTCCTGGGATCGAGGCCTGCATCGGGCTCTCTGCTCAGCGTGGAGCCTGCTTCCTCCTCTCTCTGCCTGCCTGTCTGCCTACTTGTAATCTCTCTCTTGCTCTGTGTCAAATAAATAAATAAAATCTTAAAAAAAACAAAACAAAAAAGGCTTTAGTGATTAATTTAAAAATGTGACCCAATCTTACTTAGAACTGCTGGAAGAGATCTTTTTATTTATGTAACTCATAATTATAAAAATAGAACTTGGATCTTCTGTGGTTACCACTCCTAATGAATTACTTGAAAAAGAAGTCAAGGGAAAGGACTAGAGAACCATGAAATGGGGTAAGATCAAGTTCAATTGTAATTGTGCATCTGGGTCTGCTAGCAATGGATCTTCTCAGCTGTTATTTTTTTGTTTGTTTTTTTTTTTCTGGAAAAGTCTTTATCCCTTGTTTTTGAAGGATATTTTATTAGGTACAGAATTCCAAGTTAGTGATTCATTTTTGTTTTTGTTCATCTGTGTTCTTACAGGAGGTTAAAAGCATCATTCCATTATCTTACTGCTCCCATTATTTCTGTTACATAATAAGCTGTTGGTTTTATTATTGATGCTTTAAAGCTGGTATCTTATTTCTCCCTCTAGTTAAGATTTCTTTTTTGTCTTGTTTTCTACACTTGGACAATGGTTTGCCCAGGAATGGTTTCACTGTATTTATCCTGCCTGGGGTTTGCAGAGCTTCCTGAGGCTGTGGGTTGATTTTTTTTTTTTTTTAATCTTACCAGTTTTAGGAAATTCTCAGCCATTTGACTCCAAGTGTTTCTTGTATCTCATTCTCTTTCTCCCGTGAAACTGCAGTAACACATATATTAAACCATTCCCAAGCATTTTGTAAGTCCTTTTATACGTGTGTGTGTGTGTGTGTGTGTGTGTGTGTGTGTGTGTGTGTGTGTGTGTGTGTAGCTGTTGTTGTTCTCTTTTGTCTTTCTGTGCTTCTATCCATGTTTTTTCCTGACTAACTATCTGGTTCATTAATAATGTCAGTTATCATATCCTTCAGTTTTGGAATATCAGTTTGACTCTTTTTTAAGGGTACAATTTTCTGGTGAAAACCTTTATCTTGTTATCTATTTTTCCACACTTAGTAATAATATTTATTTTAAAGTCCATGCTTGATACCATAAATATCTGGATTACTTGTAGGCTGATTTTTCTTGCCCCCCCTTTTTTTTTTGTCTTAGATATTTTTCTTGTCCTGTTTGGTGGTTTTTGAATAAGTACTTGTAAGAGAATTGTAAAGGTTGTAGATGATGATAAATTCCTAAAAAAAAATTATTTACCTTCTCCTTTGGCTATTAGCTAGAATAGGGTGTATATACTCAATACTCTGAGGAGAGAGTCTCTTTAAAAATCAATGTGAAAGTCAGTATTCCTAGGATGTAGGTCCACAGGGTTCTGACTGACTGCCTAGAGTTCTTATTATGGCCCGTCTTCCTTGGGATCCTGAACTCTAATTTTGTTACTGAACACTGCTGAAAATCTGTCCTGTTTTGAGCATACAGAGCTCTTGCCCCTGAAAGGCAAGAATTGTTTCCGACTTGGGACAGCTTTCTTCTTCAGATGTAGCCTGCACCTTCTTGCTCACTGCAAACCCTTCCACTCACTGTTGTATACTTAATTAGCTTCATTGTTGTTTTTTACTTTAAATTTTATAAATACATATTTATTCAAGTTTAGTTAGCACACAGTTTTATATTAGTTTCAAGTGTACAATATAGTGATTCAAAGATTCATCACTCATCACTCAGTGCTCATCATAAGTGTACTGTTAATCCCTATTTCATACATCCCCCCTCCCCACCTTCCCCCTGGCAACCACTAGTTCTCTGTAGTTGAGTCTATTTTTTTTTCTTTATTCTTCATTTGTTTTGTAAATTGCATGTATGAGTGAAATCATAGGGTATTTGTCTTTCTCTGACTGGCTTATTTCACTTAGCATTATACCCTCTAGATCTGCCCATGTTGCAAATGGCAAGAGCTTTTTTATGGGTGAGTAATATTCGTGCGTGTGTGTACCACATCTTCTTTATAAAATTTTTAGAAGAAAATATAGGCAATGATTTCTTTGACATCAGCCCTAGAAATATTTTTCTAGATTTGTTTCCTCTGGCAAGGGATACAAAAACAAAATTAAACTACTGAGACTACACTAAAATAAAAAGCTTCTCAACAGTAAAGGAAATGACTAATAAAGCAAAAAGGCAACATATGGAATGGGAAGAGATATTTACAAGTGATATATCCAATAAGGGGTTAGTATCCAAAACATATAAAGAAATTACACAACTCAACACTAAAAAAAAAAAAAACTACAACCCCCCCCCAAACAACCCAATTAAAAATGGGCAGATGACATGAGTAGACATTTTTCTAACAAATGAAAAGATGCTCAACATCACTAATCATCAGGAAAATACAAATTAAAACCACAATGAGATATCACCTTATACCAGAGCTAATGACTAGTGTCAAAAAGACAAGAAATAATAAGTGTTGATGAGAATGTGAAGAAAAGTGAATCCTCTTGCACTGTTGTTGGGAATGCAAACTGGTGGAGCCATTCTCGAGAACAATATGGAGGATCCTAAAAAAAACTGAACATAGAATTACCATATGATGGATAGAACCTAGATGTCCATCAACAGATGAATGGATAAAGAAGATGTGGTATATATATACAATGGAATACTATGCAGCTATCAAAAGAAACGAAATCTTGTCATTTGCAATGACGTGGATGGAACTAGAGGGTATTATGCTGAGCGAAATAAGTCAATCAGAGAAAGACAATTACCATATGATCTCTCTGATATGAGGAACTTGAGGGGCAGGGGGGGTCATGGGGGGTAGGGAGGGAAAAATAATGAAAGAAGATGGGATGGGGAAGGAGACAAACCATAAGAGACTCCTAATCTCACAAAACAAACTGAGAGTTACTGGGGGGTGGGAGGGTAGGGATAGGGTGGATGGGTTATGGATATTGGGGAGGGTTGTGCTTTGGTGAATGCTGTGAAAGGTGTAAGCCTGATGATTCACAGACCTGCACCCCTGGGGCAAACAATAAAAAATAATAAAATAAAAAAAATAAAAAGAATTACCATATGATCCAGTAATTCTACTACTATTTACCTAAAGACAACAAAAACCCTAATTTGAGAAGATATATGAAACCCTGTGTTAACTTCATTCATTTTTATTAGCTGCATGGTCCTTGTCTGTAATCATTTGATTTCTATCTCCTGAAATCAAGTAGGAAAATAGGCTGTTCTCCTTAATAGAGGAAAGATGCTTCAGTGGCAGTAAAATGCATTTGTGTTAGACATAAAATAAGTCACAGCTTAAGACTTAACATATGCTTCAAAGGAAAACATGTTGAGTTTTAGGCTTATGCCTCTACTTTCCCTTCTCTCAGGAATCTTGTTTCTTCTCATACGAAAAGCCTTGGCAGCCTTAAACACAAATTTTGGTCTCCCCAGTTCTGGGAAACTGCCAAAATACTCTGCTGACTTATCTACCTCTTTATAGTTGCTTCCTTCTGCCTTTTGGCTTCTTAACCTCTCATCTTCTGCAAAAAGTGGCAAATTCTTCCAATAGGAAAGTGATACTCAGAATGTGTATCTCACCTCAGTGAGCTTCCTTCTTTGACACATTGATCTCATAAATCCTGATTGCATTGACATTTTTACTCTGCCTTCAGATTGTGTGTGTGTCTGTGTTTATTTTTAGTTGCTCCTAGTGAGATGTGCTACTCCATCACAGCTTGAAGCAGAAGTCTTACCTGTGTATTATTTTAGAGATCAGAACATTTCACATGAAAATTTAGAATTTTTTTCACTTGAAAATAACAGTCCGTGGCAGCAGAGAATCCCTACTCCTTTCAACTCAGCAGGCATACTACAGAACACACAGTCTTCTCCACTCTGTATTGTCTTCCACCATTCTAGCTTCATTCATTGCTGTCCCTTACATATCCCTCTGTAATCGTTTGATTCTGCATCACTTGAAGTGTACTGAGAGAATAGTATGTTTTTTGTTCTTCAAAGCCATAGCAGAGGAAAGGAGCTTCAGTGGCAATAAAAAGGATTTTTGTTAGAAGTAAAGCATTTCTCCATTATAGGCACTTTCCAGTAAAGGCAAGGCATTTCAAGAACAAATAGACTAGATGCTCCATATATTTACTATAGATCAGCCTATGTCAGAAATTTGCAATTTCTGAAAATGGCAATTACTAAAAATTTGACTTATTAGGTGGACTCGAAGACTGTAGCTTCATTAAGAATAGAAGAATGGTGCAGTAATTAGTTGAAAGGCATGTGTTATAGTCATTCAGTGATTTGCTATGAAAGTCTTTCTTTCAGTCATTCATTTATGAAATATTTTTGCATATTTACTATATGCTAACCTAGTTTCTAGGCACTCTGAATCAGTGGTGAACTTGAGATTTAGCAAGATGATAAAGACAGTAAGTGCGCAGAGAAAGAAAACAATTTCAGATAGCGTTAAGTGTTTGTAGTAGGCAAAATGATGGTCCCAAAGATATCCGTGTCTTAATGCCTAGGATCTGTGAATATGTTGTTCTACATGGCAGAGGGGACTTGGCAGATCTTGTGAACGGTAAGGACCTTAAGTTGGAGAGATTATCCTATGTTAACCTGATATAATAATATTAGTCTTTAAAAGCTGAGAACCTTTCCTGGCTCTGGTCAGAGGAAGATATGACTAGAGAAGAAGGATCAGAGAGATGTTACATTGCTGGCTTTGAAGATGAAAGAAAGGGATCATGAGCCAAGGATTTGGATAGCCTCTAGAAACTGGAAAAGGAAGAAAACGGATTTTCCCCTAAAGCTTCCAGAAGGAAATGCAGGCTTGCTTACACCTTTATCTTAGCCCAGTAAAACACGTGTTGGTCTTCCAATCTACAGAATTATAAATTAATCCATCTTTGCTGTCCTAAGCAACTAGGTTTCTGGGAATTTGCTACTGTAGCAATAGAAAATGAATACAGTACCATAAAAAAAATATTCAGGTTAGTGATGTAGAAAGTGGTGTTGGTGGTGGGAGCCTATGCTAGCTTGGATGTTGATTGGAAACTTTCCAAAGCTGAAACTGGAGCCTCCGGGAAGAATGAGGTGTGTGTGTTTATGGCAGTAAAGGGCAGTGTTGAGGGGAATAGGAGATGAGGAAGGAGGAGCAAGCAAGTGACAAATTGAGTAGGATGTTGTAGGTCCTGGTAAAGAGTTTAAATTTTATTTTATTTTGTTTCAAGAGTTTTTAGAGGGAGAACAATATAATTTTATTTACATACTTGGGCCTATCCCCAGAGAATCTGATTTATGGGGCTCATGAAGGGATCTAAGAATCTTCATTTGTGCAACCGCCACAGAGGTGGACTTTGGATCTCACTGTAACAAACACTCCTTCACTTTCTGTGTCTCTTCTGGGGTTTGTTCTGGGGATGAACATTTGTTCATCCCCCATCTTTGTCTTTCTCGTAGACACTTTCCCAACAATACCAAAATCTCAAGATCACAGAATATTTTTGGGGTTCTTCCCGTGTTGTTCATGGAGCCAATTCAGTACATCCAGAAGTACACAGTTACCTAATGAAATTGAAAAATATTTGTCTACTACCACAATTCTATGTTACTACTTTTTCAGGTTGATATTATATAATGCACTTTTAATGAGGCTTGTATCCTTGAAATTTTGTTTTTCTTGCTCTCACCTCAAGGAATATGCTACTTTTAAAAAGAAAACCTCTCCTAGTAAATTGAATAGGTTTGTAGCTATGTCTGGGAAGGCAATATATTTTTGTCTCTTGTGTTGAAGGGTAGAGTATGAGGAATGTGAGTGGAGAATTTAGGCTAGGGAGAGAGTGTGTTTCTAAAAGAGCTCAATCCTGTAAGTTGGCTTTAGGAAATAGACCATAATTTGTAGTGCGGTGACAGGGAGGTAACTGCACACACCTTTAGACATGTTCTTATGTGTAAATAGCCATTACACTTGATTTGACCTTCCAACTTCTTTAAAGATAACCCTACAGAGCTCTCAGTCATTCTCACTTGCCAGAGAAATTCTTTATGACCCCTAATAACCACCTGAGACAAGCTGGCGGCACAGAAAGGCGTCCCTCATTTTAAAAAGATACCCAACTTCATCTATCTTAAATTACACTTTGTGGTATTGTTGAAAGCCAGAAATATTTTTTCATTGTTAATCTTTCTTGCCTCATAACTATGTTTATTTGTGGGGACCGATGGTTGCCAGACACGCTTCCTGTTTCAGGGGGCCCCTGTTTCAGGTGGTTCACAATTGCCTTTGTTCGTATGCAGAACTTGGCTGCTGTATATAGAATTCTTTGCTTTCTAATGTTTTCTTCCATCTCAGACTTGGCTCTGAGATTGTGCTTACATTTTTTTTTCCAGAGGAATTATTGTTAATGGAAAGCATTAAGTAGAAGGGAATGTATGTTTTTAGGTAATTGTCCTGAGATGTATCTACAGGAGGATAGTGGAGGTAACTCTGGATAATCCAGGCTCTGGAACCTTTTGTGTTTCGTATATTCATACACAGTATTGCCAACCTTCAGTTTTCTCCTCATAAACCTATCCAGAAACTCCTGTTCCCGAGTCCATGAAGAGGACCAAAATAGGACAGAAACTAATTCCAAGCTAGACCAGAAGCCCAGTTCTCCATAGTTTGTGCTTCCTGATTTATACTTCATACTCTTGATTAACGTGATTTCGGCAAAATACGGATTTGCTCTTGACACTTCTCCCTCAAAACCTTCATTGGTTTCCCCTTGCATGTGGAAGAAAATAGGAATTCTTACCTTCGGGTAAGAAATTATAGGATGACCATAAAATTCATTGTCCAAACTGGGAAAAACTGGAGAGTATAAAGAATGCTGTGAATAATTTGGCTGGGTGACAGCTTCCTAGTGCCCCAGGCAAATGGGGACGGCTGGTCCTACTATCTGGAAGAGTCTTCAAACGCATTCTCTTATCTTCATCATTCACTCTGTTCCGGTCACATTGGCTGCTTTCAGTTCTTTAAAAGTACCCACCTTATGGCCTTTGTGCATGCTACATACTTTATCTAAAATACGTTTTAATGAGTTCCTTGCATGGCTGGCTCCTCACCCTTTAGGTCTCAGTTAAACAATCACCACTTCAGAATGGTGTCCCTGACCCTTGACTCCTAAGACAGTTTCTATTTTGCTCTATCACAAGATACTGTGATTTCTTTATTTCTGACTTACTTTTCTTAAAGCACTTATTACAACCAAAACTCTATTTTCTGTGCATCTGCTAACTCCTCAGTCCAGCTGGAATGTTTTTATCTTTTCTTGTCATCTCTTAGACTTCCATTCACTCAGTGAGACTGACTCTTCTTGTCCTAATTCCAGACTCTTAGAGAGGGGGGTACCGATGGTCCTAGCTTGGTTCAGGTCACCTGCTCTGGTACAGTCAGCTGTGACTGGGGTGGTGGATCAAGTTTTATAAGCACCCGTGCCGGGAGCACACATTTTTGGATTGGGACGATTCAGGGGGTGTTAGGAAAGCCATATGCACTCTAAATTGTCTAAACACATGATTATATGGTTTGCTTTTTCCTTATGTCTGTGGTTTCCTGGGGAGAATTCTGGTCCTATGTTTTTATTTTCCCTTTGCTCCTCTAATTTATGAATATCAAGTTACATATTTCATTCACTTCTTTTGAATAGAATGATTTGGAATTGTTGTTTCCCTGATTTGTTTGAATTGAGTGGTTGCTTTTGGCATCCGATTGAATCTAATCAATCACTTATTTGATCAAAACATGTGTCCCATACCAGTATTTTGAAGTTGACTCCTGCCATGAGGCAAGGGGTTTATTCTGACATTAGCTGTTTCTCTTTAGTAATCAGAGGGTTTATTCTTTTTTGGATGTATTGTTTATTTGTGTGCATTGCAGATGGGAATCAAATGCGTGTTATGGTTCTACTGATTCAGTGACATAGTAAAACAGTTGTCTCCCCTTTGGGACAAAAAGCTAATTGAAGATGCACGCCCTGCTGACAGTTAGGGGCTTGGATTCTAGACTGAGTCCTGTCCCTAATGAATGGTATGGTAGTTGGGAATTCCTTGAGCCTGTCACACTGAACCTCCTTCATTGATAAAATCAAAGAATTGATTAAAATTGCTTTTAAGTTGTCTTCTAGCCCTAAAATTGAGATGTTAAAACTGCCTGAGAAGGGATCCTATTTTTTGACTAGTTGTTAATTTTGAAAAAGACTCTGAATAAAATACTTCCAAGATAAACTTTTTCGAGGAAGTTTGTTATGGGGAGGATTCTTTTTTCTTGCTTTTTTTTTTTTAAATTAAACATAAGGGGAGTGGCCCATGTCCTAAAGTCCATGAGTCTTTAAGAGTCCATTTTCGCTGTACTAATGAAATTCGGTGCTACCTTGCTGCATTTTGTCTAGGGGTATACAGAGGCAAAGTGGTCAGAACAGCCACTGTCCTGATTCTTGCTCAGAAAACTCAGAGGACAGAGCCAAGGTGCAGACTGAAGTAGCAGTCATTATTTTTTTACAGCAGATTAATGTGAGTGAAGTAGAGAAAGCTTTCTGCCCTGTAAATGTGCCTCTCACAGTCCTATAACATATGGCTCAACACAGAATAAGGGAAATTAAAATAGTCATTGAATGATAAAGGCCAGAAACTGTCAATGATGTTCTCTCTAGGAGTATGAGGGATGTCCTGACCCAAGCCTTTCCTGCTTGTCATCTCCTATAATGAGAACGCAGACCAGACCAGTTGCAAAGGGACTTTCCTGTGAACGTTGCACCGCATCTGCTCACCACACACTAATGACATGAGCAGTATTGTTCCTGGCTTAGTCCCTCCCACGAGGGACATGACCACATAGTGCTTCTTTTTGAAAGACTACTGACAGCACTTAGCAATTCACAGACGAGTAATAAAGAGATCTTGGCGAAATGATAGTTATTAGGACACCCACTGTCAGCTCAGTTCTCGTGTTTCTACGCTTCCAGGTCTTCTGGGTGTACTTTAAGTGTTGTTTTGGTTGGCTTCAGTTTTCAATTATCTCTACTAATGGGAGGGAATGGTTAATTTAAAACAACAGATTTTTCAGGAATAATCTTGGCATCGGTGTAGATTTTGACAGAGGTTTTTACAAGGGTATGCCTGATATTCCATCAGTTCAGACCAAGACTCAAAGATGAGCTGTGAAAACTAGAATGTTTACTATTTTCCCTGAGAATACCCCAACTCCGAACTATTTTACCTTTTAAATTCATTGCTGAGAAAATACGGAATCACACTGTGGATAGGCACAGGGCTGGTCTGAAACATGGGTAGCTTACCTTTTATAGAGTCTTTGTACCTTTGTACCTTGTGCCCCATTCAATTCAACACCCATTTATTGAGTACTTACTGTATATGAGGCATGGTCTGTGAAGGGACAGATCACCCTGCTCTCAGAGTGCTGACAGTGTATTGTAGAAATAATTATAATGCACTGTGACAAAGGTTATACAGAACCTCAGAGGAGAGGTGAATGGTACGAGGTACGGAAGTCCAGGAAAGCTACAGAGAAGATGAAACAAATAGGTGGGTTTGAAGGCTTACTAAAAATATTTCAGGCAGACATAGGGTGGAGAGGTGAGTTTCTAGGGTGAAGGAACACAAGTGAACGTAGCCACGAAGGTGTGCAAGTCAACAACTGATTAAAAAACAGAATAATCAGAAGTGAATTAAAACAACTGTAGTGTGAGCAAAATAAACGATGTTTAAAATCCCTAAACAGCTGAGTAAACCCCATGCAAGACATGAATGCTTGTCCTCATGGAACTTAAAAACTAGTTCAAGAAGCAAAACATAGGCATGTGAGAAAAAGACTCTTGGTAACAGATGCTAAGACAGTGAATACATACAAAACATACAAACATAAAATGCTACAGATATTTTGAGGACTGAGAGAACCAGGACTCCTGGGAGGGCACCTGTGGAGGCAGAGGTGAGTGGGAGATATAAAGCTGAAACTGCGATGAAAGACGGGATTTCAAGATTTTCATAATATGTCTCCTCCATTTCACTGGCTTTCAAGCTACCACCATATTCACTTGAGATCATGCCTATTAATTTACACAGCTTTGTGTCTCTCCACACATATGCAAGCCCAGTTTCAAATGTATGTGCACTGGCAAATGAAGTGGTGAAAAACATAAAGGAGAAAAATATTACTCATTCTGTACTCTGTAGAGAAAACTAATATTAATATTTTGTGTATATAATTCCAGATTTCTTACATAAACATGTTTCTCTATATAAAAGTTAAAAAGAAAGATGGACTTATCCATAGGTTTCTTCTTTCCCCCCCCCCTTTAAGGTCTCTTTTATTTATTTTTTAAATTTTTTTTATTATTTGCCCCCGGGGGTAGAGGTGTGTGAATCATCAGGCTTACACCTTTCACAGCACTCACCATAGCACAAACCCTCCCCAGTGTCCACAACCCATTCACCCTATCCCTACCCTCCCACCCTCCCATAGGTTTCTTTGTAAGTAAATTTTTATACTGTTTTTCCATTTCAGTGCTATTGCTATCTTTCCGTGTTAGTAAATATTTACAATCAGCATTTGAAGTAGCTGCACCATATTTCATCTTACTGTATTCTGTGAACCCTGGGCTCTGTGTTCTGTTTCTTTCATCTGCGTGTGTCTCTTTATGCAAACACCATACTTGTGATCAGTGTATTTTTGTAATATGTTTTCAAGTCAGGAAGTGCAATCCCTCCATCTTTGTTCTTTGTAAAGTTGTTTTTGGCTATTTGGGACCCTTTGTGGTTACATATAAATTTTAGGGTTTTTTTTTTTAAGTTTCTGCAGAATTGCCCTTGGAATTTTGATAAAGGTTGTATTGAATCTTTAGTTAACTTGGTGGAGTGTGGACATTTTAACAATATTAGGTCTTTCAACTCATGGATGTAGAATATCTTCCAATTTATTTGTGTATCTTTTAATTTCTTTGAGTGCTGTTTTATAGTTTTTATTGTACAAGTCCTTTTACCTCTTTGGTAAATTTTTTTTTTTTTTAAAGATTTATTTGACACAGAGAGAGAGATTACAAGTAGGCAGAGAGGCAGGCAGAGAGACAGGGAGAGGAGAAAGCAGGCTCCCTGCTGAGCAGAGAGCCGGATGCGGGCCTTGATCCCAGGACCCTGAGATCATGACCTGAGCCGAAAGCAAAGGCTTTAACCCACTGAGCCACCCAGGCGCCCAGTAAAATTTATCTCTAAGTATTTTATCTCTTCTGATGCTCTTGTTGGTGGGCCTGTTTTTGTACTTTGCATTTTGGCTTGTTTATCATTACTACTGTATAGTGTACAGAAACTGATGTTTGTATATGTTAATTGTGTATTCTGCAATGTTGCTAAATTTGTTTATTCTAAAATTTTTCTGTAGAATTTTTGGGGCTCTCTACATAGAGGATCATGTCCTCTGGGAGCAAAGATAATTTTGCTTTTCTCCAATTTGGATGCTTTCTTTATGGGAGATGCTAATTGTCCTAGTGAGCAGTACTAGTACTATGTTGAGCAGAAGTGGTGGGAATGAGCATTTTTCAGGTGTTTCAAGCTTTCTTAAAGGAAAATGTTTCAGTTTTGCACTGTTGAATGTAGTGTTAGCTGTAGCCTTATAATATGTGACTTTTACTACATTGAGATAACTCTCTTTTCTGTGTCATTTGTCGAGCATTTTTATCATGGAAGGATTTTGAACTTTGTTAAAGGAATGTTCTGCATTATGTGATTTTGGTCCTTTGTTCTTTTCATACAGTGATTCCATTTATTGTTGTCTGTATGTTGAAACATCCTTGTAACCCAGGGATAAATCCCCTTGATCATGATGTCTTGTCCTTTCAACATGGTGGTAAGTTCAGTTTGCTAGTATATTGTGGAGGATTTTTGGCACCTATGTTTGTCAGGGGTATTGGCCTCTTGTTTCATTTTCCTGTAGTGTTTTTGGTTTTGGTATGAGAATAATGCTGGACTCATAAGTTTAGAAGGTTGGCTTCTCAATTTGATGGAAGAATTTGACAAGGAGATGTCTTAATTCTCTAAATGTTTGCTAGAATTCACTAGTAAAGCCATCTAGCCCCAAGCTTTTCTTTGTTGGGAAGGTTTTGATTATTGATGGAATTTTCTTACTTATCACTGGCCTGTTCCTGTTTTTCATTCCTTCATGATTCTGTCTTGGTAAGATACATATTTTTAGGAGTTTGTTTCTTTTAAGTATTTAATTATTTGGCATACAGTATTTCATAGTAGTCTCTTGTAATCCTTTTTATTTTTGTGTCATCAGTTATAGTCTTTGCTCTTTTTTCTTAGTTTACATGAAGTTTTTTCAATTTTGTTTGTATGTTTAAAAAACTCAGTTTTGTTGCTATTTTCTGCTCTTTTTTTGCTGTGTATATCATTTATTTCTTCACTAATCTTTATTATTTCCTTCCTTCTAATTTTGGGCATAATTTGTCCTTTTTCTATTCTTTGAGCTGTAAAGTTAGGTTGCAGTCTGATCTATTTCTTTTATTTTAATGTAGAATTTAACACTATAAACTTCTGTTAGGATTGCTTTTCCTGCATATCATGAATTTTGGTATATTGCATTTAAATTCTCATTTGTCTCAAGATATTTTCTGATTTCCTTTTTGATTTCTTCTTTTTAACCCATTGATTATTCAAGACTGCTTAGTCTAATTTCCGTATGTTTGTGAATGTTTTCATTTTCATTTTGGTGTTGATTTCTAGTTTTATTTTAGTGTGGTCAGATAAGATACTTAGTAAGACTTTAGTTGTCTTAATTTTGTTAAGGCTAGTTTTGTGATTTAACATGCAGCTTATTTTATAGGCTGTCTCATGTGCTCTTGAGAATAATGTGTCTTCTATTGCTGTTGGGTGGAATGTTCTGTGTATGTCTGTTAGATGCACATGGTCTATAGTGTTGTTCAAGTCCTCTGTTGATTTATTGATTTTCTGCTTGAATGACCTGTCCATTATTTTAAGAGGGACATTGAAGTCTCCCACTATTACGGTATTGCTGTATATTGCTCCCTTTAGTTCTATCTTTGCTTCCTGTATCTGTGTGTTCTGAGGGTGGGTGTAGATGTGTAATTGTTCTATCTTCCCTGTGAATTGACCCTTTTATCATTATAATATATCCTTTGTCATCTTTGTTGACAGCTTTTGAGTTAGTCTGTTTTGTCTGGTAGAAGTATGGCCACTCCTGCTTTCTTTTGCTTACATTTACATGGAATATATTTTTGTGTTGTTTTACTTTCAGCCTAAGTGTAACCTGTATTTAAAGTGAGACTCTTGTAAACAGTATAGAGTTGAATTTTTTTTTTTTTTTTTTTTTATCCATTCAGCCACTCTAGAGAGTCTTCTTACTGGAGTTTCAACCATTTGTATATAAAGTAATTACTCATAGAAGGACTTGCTATTGCCATTTTGTTAAGTATTCTGTCTTAGAACTTTTTTGTTGATCTTTTCCTCTTTGTCTTCCTTTGGGTTTTACTGATTTATTTTTAGTAACATGTTTTGATTCCTTCCTACTGTTGTGTATCTTCTACAGTCATTTTTTGGTGTGTGTGGTCAGCATGGGGCGCACCCAAAACTCCATATAGTTAGGGCCATCTATTTTAAGCTAGAATAACTTGAGTACCATACAAAACTCTACTATTCTCCAATTTGTGTTATTGATGTCACCAATTATATCTTTTTTTATTGTGTACCATTAACATATTTTTATAATTATAGTTGTTTATTTATACTTGGTTTTTAACTTCCATGCTTGAATTCAAGGTGATTTTCTTACCTCCATTACTATAGTACAATATTTTTTATTTATGTGTTTACCTTTACCACTCTTTCATGTCACTCTTTAGACTCCTCTGTTTCAACTTAAAGGATTGTTTTTTTCTTAACATCTTTTATAAGATCTAGTGCTGATGAACTCCCTTTTGTTTATCTCAGAAGGGCTTTAATTCTTATTCACTCTTGAAAGACAGTTTTCCAGATACAATATTCCTGGTTGGCAGTTCTTTTATTTCAGAATTTTTAATATATCATCCTGCTCCCTTTTGTCCTGCAAAATTTCTGCTGAGAAATCTGTTGATAATCTTACGGGGGTTCATTTATGATAAGTCCATTATTCTTGCTGCTTGAAAAATTCTCTCTTTGCCTTTGACTTTTGACAATTTATTTTAATGTGTCTCTGAGCGGACTACTTTAGGTACATTCCAGTTGGAGTTTACTGGGTTTCTTGAATCTGAATGTCTTGTTACTTCCCCAGATTTGGAAAACTGGCTGCTATTACTTCTCCAGATAAGTGTTTTTTCCCTTACTGTCTCTCTTCTCCTGCAGTCTTCATTATGGTTCTTTTGGATGGTATCCCAGAATTCTCTTAGGCTTTCTTACTCTTTTTCATTCTTTTTCCCTTTTTACTCTTCTGATGGATAATTTAAATGACCTGTCTTTGAATTTGTTGATTATTTCTTGTGATTGAGCAAGTCCATTGTTGATTGCCTATAGTGAATTTTTCAACTCAGTTATTATATTTCTAAGCTCCAATGTTTGTTTTTCAAAAAAAATATTTTCTCCTTATTGATATTCTCATTTTGTTCATGCATCATTTTTTTCTGAGCTCATCGGGCACCTTTATGATGGTTATTTTTAATTAATTGTCAGATAATCCATATACTTCCATTTCTGTAGTGTTGGTTTCCGGAGATTTATTTTACTCCTTGACTGGGCCCTGTCTCCCACTTTCTTCACGTGCTTTGTCACATTTTGCTGGGATCAATGCTTTTGAAAAACAGCCACCTCTTCAAGTCATAACGGACTGGCTTTGAACAGGGAAAGATTTTCACCATTCATCCAGGCTAGAGATTCTGGGGTCCTTTCAGATCTTTTCTGTTGATGCGTCTATTCTGGAATCATATGTAAATTCCCAGTTAGAAAGACGAGTTGGTTTCTTTTTTCAGGAGTTCATATTCTCCTCTCTCTCATATCTGTTTCTAGTACTGCACCTCCCCTGGAGCTGCCCCACAGCCCCCTTTTTCTCAGTGGTCCCATGGTTCCTGATTGTGCCAGGTGAGACAAACACCAGTCTGTCCGCACACTCCCCTGCCCTTGGAAAATCCAGAACACTGGTTGTGTGATCCACTCTTCTTTTTTTTGTCCCAGGGATAGGCTCCTGAACTGTATCATTCCTTCTGTGGAACCACAGGTTCTGGAGCATCAGCAAGGTGTCTTCCTCTCTTGCTCTCAGCAGCCTCCAGGTGGTGAGAATATGCCTGGCCCAGTCAGCATCCGAAACAAGTGAGACATAAAGCAGTCCTTTGGGCGCTCCTCTGAAAAGCTGGAACGTTGGACGTCTGTTCCAACTCTTTGTCTCCCAAGGAAGAAGCTGGGAGTTGGAGGTTTTTCTGAAGCTCATTCCATACTGAGCCAGGGGTAGGTGCTATGATGAGTGAGGATACGCTAGCCCAAACCTTCACATTTGTTCTCTGCAGCCCCTTTCCTGTTAACATTTAGATTCAGATCAAACACAAGCCAGTCCTTCAGGAAGCCTCCTGAGAAGCCAGAACATTGCACATTTGTTTCAGTCTCCTCTTTACCTCCACAGGGAGAACCCAGAAGCTAGGATGTTACCTCCTAATTATGCCATGCTGAGTTGGGAGGGTAGTCCACAGTGAGTACCACAAGTTTTCCTCCTGGTTTCAGTGTGGCTGGTTTCACGTTCATCTGGGGGTGCAGGAGCTTCTTAACTGTTTTCTGAATTCCACATAAAGGGAACAGGTCCCTAACTATTGTTGAATTGATGTCTTTGTAGAGAGAGAGAGGGTCTGGGTCTTCTTAGTTCACCGTCTTGCTGTTTTTAACCTGAGAGTTTTATCCTAAATCCCCAGTGTTCTGGGTTGTTAAGGGCTGTGACTATGTGAGACTTACTTCTCCTTTCTATGGCTGCTCTGAAGTAAGTGTTCCTCAGAAGTTTGATGGGGGAATAGAGAGAGTATTAAGCTAGGTATAAAATGGTTGCATACATACCATTGGCATACTTTCCTGACTTGGATAACATGAGGCTTCTTTTGAATAAGTACTTAAGAGCGACGTTTGTCAGTGTTAAGCTAGTTCATCTAAATTCATCCATGAATTTAAAAACAAAACAAAACATGTCGATGTTTTCAGGCTGATTTAACAGGAACTCTATGGGACTTGTTTTTTAAGAAATATTCAAGGTATTAACTTCCTGTTAATTTACAGAGGTAGGATCACAGGATTATTTGGCCAAGAACATAGAGGTCATCTAGGCAACTACTCCCACCCTTAATTTTACAAATGAGGAAACCAAGTCCTTGGGATTGTAAGGGTGGTTCAGAAATCTCACTGCTAATTAGAAGAGGAGCAGTTACTAATGCCATGACCACCTTGAATCTGGCTCTTTCTCATGTACCCAGACCATGTCTCAAGTCTGGAATAATTAAGTTGTGTAAAAAAATGCCTCAAATGGGTTGAGTACAAAATGCACTTCAAAGGTGAATTTAGTATTCAGAGATCATTATTTCAGATCTCCAGCTGTTACGGAACAAGGCTGCTGAAAACTCCAGCCTTAACAGATGTCTGCTAAGCGCTTACTACTAATAATTGAAATAGTAACAACAGTGCTCCATTAGTCTGCAAGAACAAAACACACACACACTTTTTTAATCCTCATTTTTATAGGCATCAGTGCATCAGTGTGGCACCTTGAACGAACATTCTGAATGAGAAAATTGAGGAAAAAAGCTTCGAGATAGAGTATAAACTAGGGACATTAGTTTAAGCGATTTAGAAAACATGACCTAGACAGGTTTGGGTTTGTGTTTTGGGGGAAAATATATTTGTGAGTGCAGAGAAATAAAACAGATGATTTTTAGTAGGCTGTTTGTTTACATGGTAAGATTGCCTGAGAGTTTTGGTACTAGGGAAAGAAATGGCAAAAAGATAAAATGAGCATTTTCAGCTTTCTCTCTGACACTCCTTCACTAGTCAGCACAACTTGGGACTAGATGGTTCATCTCTGATTTTGATCAAAGTTAGATGTTTACTGACCTAATCAAAAACCTCAGTTTGTATATTCACGTATACATTGCATGTATATTTACTGAAGGTTTATTATTTTCTACTTACATATTCAAAAGGTAAACACATGATCTGATGCATATGGCCATTTTATTTTAAAACATAAATAAAAATAGTATAGAGTGTTCAGTATGAGCCAAACATTTGCCTGCAAAGTCTCACCTGAACCCTAGAAGGAAACTTCAATAGAATTTTCTGTTATTAGTCCTTTTTAACTGATAAGAGAACGGATAGACAAAGACATTTTATAACTTGTGCAAGGTCAGAAAAGTAGTGTTTTCAAGGCCTGTGTTGTGATGAGCACTGGGTGTTAAACGCAAGTAATGAATCATTGAACACTACATCAATAACTAATGATGTACTATACGGTGGCTAACTGAACATAATTAAATAAATAAATTAACAGAGTAGAAATGAAACCCACGAGTATACATACAGAATATGTTCACTGCTGTAAGATATAGCCTTCCTGGGTACAGCTAGGGAGTAGACAGTGACTTTTCAGCTGTAGCAGGGGGTTGTCATGAACTCTTTGGAATCCAGTGAAATACGATTTTTGTCTTGTTGAAAAGAAACATGGGTGATGCACATATCCATATATTTGAAATATATTTCAGTGTTTCCATGACACTGAATGTTTTGGAGTAGCATTGAAGGAGCGTTCATGGTATACGAGGAAAGGAAGCTTTTTGGTCCAAGGATAAGGTCACTTGAGGGAGAAAGCCATCCTTGAGTTCATTTCACCTTCTGTGTTCCTACACATTAGGAACCTGAGGGACCACAAGCTTTCCCGTCTCTTCCAAGGAAAACTAGGAGAGGAGACCTTCTCCTTCCATCACACTGCCATCCTTACTACATCTCCATATAAATGGAGAACTCTGTTCCTAATAGATAGATTAGAACCCATTTAAGTGGATGACAAATGCTGACAGGTCAATGAACTGTCAATGGGAAATCATAAATGAATTATTTTGGAAGGAGAATAAAAAGACATGGAAAAAAATACTCCATTTCCTTTAAGGACCAAGGAAATAGAAGGGGTTTAGGGATGATTTCTAAGTTTGTTAGGCTCTTTGAAAGACGGAGCTAAGATATTAAAATTATTTTGACATTAATGAATTCCTGTTTATTTTTAGACATTGTGAAAAAATGAAGTTTGAAATCTATGTCAACATAAATATTTATAATCTAGCTTCTCTAGTTGAATTAAAAATAGCACAGGACTCAGTGGATTCCTACTTTTCTCACTTTGGTCTTGGGGAGAAAAAAACAAATTCCTTAAACTTTGTATGACCCTGAAAATAATCAATGGATCTCTTGTTCAAAAAAGAACTTAAAAAGAATCTCTCTTTTTTTCTACATTAAATAATCTATTTAAGTCTATTATTTATTGTGACATTTAGGAACTTTTGTGGACCTTGAAAGGAAATTCTAATGTTAACACACAGAAAAATCAATTTGATAAATGCAGGATTTAGATTCATTTTATTTTGGGGTGAAAAATACATGTGAAATATGAGCTTGTGAGTTTTATTAATCTTTTTATCCTTGGGGCCCAAATGCTGACATTTCTCCATTAGGCACTTTAGAAGTTATAGTGATGGACAATCTATCAGCAAGCCTTAGGCCATGGACCCTTCTAGCAGCCTACTAGTCTAGTGATCAATATGATATAACCTAGTGAAAGCTCCTGCTGATAATGTTATCACATTGTAACTTGCAAAGAATACAAATCTAGCCAGTCTGATATGCTGTGATATTTATTTATTCCCAGGTTTGCTTTTCCTGGAAGATTCCTTTTCCCCCTAATTCCCAAAAAAATCTTACGAAGTTTACACAGTATAACATGGCAAAGTAATTATGATATTTGTGTTTGGAATCATTAATAAAAAACAAATAGCCCCGGCTGTGTGAACATGGGCACATTACTTAGATATCTGTTTGAATCTCTGTTTCTCTCTTTCTCTAAGAGTAAGGCTTACTTGCCTAAGGTTACTGCAAACATTAAATATGCTAAAGCATATAAAACACTTAGTACAAGTGGCACCTACATGGTGTTAAGTATATGTTGTCTATCATCTTATTATAGTTATTATTTATAAATTAAAAAAAACTTAAATGCCCCCAGCAGGACCCCTTAAGATGAAATAGATAAAAAAATGTGTGAGATATAGTGCTTGACTCCAAGTGAAAAATTTAGGGTTTTCGCCTCAGCCCTGTGATGGATTCACGGACCACAGGCTTCCAAACTAGAAAGTGAAGGAGATAGGCTAGATCTCTTCATTCAAGACAGACAAGGTCCTTAACCTCATGAAGCTGCCATTCTAGTAGGAGAGACAGGGAAACTATATTTAAAAAGTACATGAACAAGATAATTTTATAATAGAAAGTGATAGCTACTATAAATGTACACAGATTATGGAAATGGGATAGAGTAAGAGCAGGGGGTTTTACATTCTATATGGTGGTTAGGGAATGCCTTTGTGAAAGTGTATTTGAACCGATGTCTTCATGATGAAAACGGTCTAGCTGTGGAAGGATCTGAGGAAAGAATGCCAGGCAGAAACATGACCAAGATCTTTCAATGGTTGAATTCTTTAACCAATTTAATTCTGAAATTCATAAGAATGAAGAGTAAATCTGATTTTTTCCACAGCTTTAGGAGAGAATGAGATGGCATAGTTCACCTATTGATAAGAACCTTGGTCTTACGCAAAGTACATTCATTCATTCATTCATTCATTCATTCATTCATTCATGTTTTGTTTGTTTTTTAGAGCAGGGGAAGGGGGGAGAGAGGGAGTGAGATAATCTCAACCAGGCTCCATGCCCAGTGCAGAATCTGTCATGGGGCTCTATCTCATAACCCTGAGATTGTGATCTGAGCTGAAATTGAGTGTGACACTTTACCAACTGCACCACCTGTGTCTCCTACACAAAGTATTTTTAATTCCTTTCTGCTCATGAAGAACAGAGGTGGAAAAGAGGGCACCATTTTAGGGGGTTTTTTTGTTTGTTTGTTTTATACTACATTATAATTATTACATGATGCATTTATTTCCATTATCTTGAACACTAAGAAAGGGACCATGTCCCAGAACTGTTAGAACTGAAGAGAGGGATAGAATTAGAGTGATCATGCATTTTCTGTGGAATGAAAATATATTCCTTTTGAAATGAACATAAAGCCACTTCATGAATTTAAGTTTTGGTTCTGCTATTTGGAATGTTGCTTC
Source organism: Ailurus styani (assembly GCA_002007465.1). Lineage (NCBI taxonomy): Eukaryota > Metazoa > Chordata > Mammalia > Carnivora > Ailuridae > Ailurus > Ailurus styani. The sequence goes on along the minus strand of LNAC01000715.1, from coordinate 76,521 downwards.
TTTTACCCTAAGGGATAAATCTAGTGATGCCCACAGATACAGCAATAACTTGTTAATGAGATATTGATTTCTCAAAATAAAACCATACTAGTATCATATTTTCAATCTAAATTAATGCTTCATTAAACTAATTAATAGCATAACAATAACTTGAACTTTCAGTGATTGTAATTAATCATAATCACATAGTATTCCTGTACTGATCCATAGGTGTAATGTGATCTTTTATAAATCAAAAAACTTTTACATGTAAATAAAGTAAGCTAAGATGCCACTTTATTTTATGGGGTGTTCATGCTGCAGTGTAATTAGGTACATAGTACAGTTAAAGATGCTGGCCTGCATTGGGGACAGAAGAATTCTGAATGCTACCAGCCCCCGCCACATTTTTTTCTCTCTCTCTAGCACTTAATCTCTACTACGTGGTCCTTAAAAAGTCACTTCCTCTCTCTGGACACATAGTTTATTATTTCCAGAAATAAGAGAGTTGAGCTAAACAATACCTGAGCTCTCATATCTATTTCTAAAAATGTTGTTTTAGAAAGGTGACATTCCTTAGGAAGACAGTGACCCCAGACATACGCACGATATCTTTTAACACCTATATACCGATAGCCCCAAATGTATATCTCTTAATACTCTCCTGACATTCAGCCTTCGTATCTAATGATTAACTGGATATTTTACCTTAGTTATGTTTCAGGGGCCTGAACTGCAGCTTGACTGAAGTGGAACACTTCATCTTCCCCATCACATGTACTCCTTGTTGAGCTACTCATTTGAGTAAAGGTACCAACAGTCACTCAGCCATTCCCATCAAATATCCAGTCTTCTTGCCCCATAGCTAATCACTCAGTTTTACAGCTGATATATCCCAAATGTCTCACTAAACCACCCATGATTCTCCATCTCACTGTTCTAGCATTAGGCTACAACATCATTTTCTCCTGTCAGGACATATAAGAGCCAACTAACTGCTTTCACTTCCTTCCATGACTACTCTCCAACATTCCTTTCTCCTCACTGTCTCCAGAGCACTCCATTTGAAAGGCAAAACCAATTGTGGTACTTTTCAGCTTAAGCTCCTTCTCTGACTTCTTACTATGCTAATGACACAGATATTATACGTGTCCTTTATGACCTCCAGAACCTGGTCAGTGCCTACTGATTTAGTTTTACGATTTGCCACTTTCATCTTCACTACTGAGATCCATCCACCCTCAATCTTACCTGGGTCTGTGCATATTGTGGCTATTCTTTAAGGGAAGTTAGTCTTTCCAACAAGTTCCCTTCCCTGCCCGCCCCCCAGGCTTATTATAACTTAGCTCTAAAATTAGATAAATCATGGGTGCCAGGGTGGCTCAGTAGCTTAAGAGTCTGCCTTCAGATCAGGTCATGATCCTGGAGTCCAAGTTGGGCTCCCTGCTCAACAGGGAGTCTGCTTTTCTCTCTGCCCCTCACCCTGCTCTCTCTCTCTCTCTCTCTCTCTCTCTCTCTCTCTTCCTTCCTCCCTCATATAAATAAATAAAATCTTTAAAAATAAATTAAAAAATAAACTTAGAAAAATCGTATCCCATATTAAACCCTTCAGTGGCTTCCCATTTCAATTAGAATAAATATGTATTACTTCATTTTACAGGATAAAAACTAGTCTCCTCTAAGGGTCTACATGACCTGTTCCCAGCTTAGTTCTAACTCTAGTTTCATAAAACACTCTCCTTTAGCTACAGTTACATGGCATGTCGGGCATGCTAGGACACTTTTGAGAATGAAAGGAGGTAGCAAAATGTTTAAAAAATATATGTGATAAATTATTCACTTAGTGACCAAAAAAATAGGTTCATTATATTTTTGATTTTTTAAATACTTTGATTAAAAAATTTAAAAATAAAAATTTTGACAGATGAGACATCAGACAAGAATGGTAATTTTACTAGTTCATTGTCTTCTAGTCACACAGCCTTTCATTGATGCATCCAACTAATTAGTGCCTAATTACCATCAGGCCCTCTTTTAAGCACTTGAAATACATAAATAGCAAAGCTAGTACTGAAGTTCCCTGCCTTCGTGGATTTTAAAGTGAAGAAGAAAATTAATGACTAAACAAATACAAGCTGGTGAGGACAAGTGCTCTGCAAGGGTTAGAGCAAGTTAGAATACCATTGTCCAACAGAAGCTTTGTAATGATTAAAATATTCTCTGTGCCAATATAGTAGTCACATGTAGGTACTGAGCATTTGCAATTGGCTAGTGTTACTGAATATTTAGATTTTTAGTTCTATTTAACTTTGATTTAAATTTAAATATATGTAATTGGCATCTGATAGTATTGAGCAGCACAGGGTTTGGACAATTCTTTGTCGTGTAGATCATGTTTTAGATACACTTGGTCATAGAAGGCTCTTTGAGGAAGTGACATTTCAATGCATGAAATGAATGAGGTGAAAGAATTATCCCTTTGTGGATCTAGTAGGAGGCTGGGTAAGACAAAATCCGGGAAAAGGGAACAACATGTTCTTGAAGAAACAGTTACGTTCTAGGGAGTACAGGTCAACACAGCTGGAATATAGAGAGTAAGAGAAGAATGTTCCTTGAATGCACTTATCCCGTTCTGGCATCAGGGTTGCCAAAGTTCTTACCTTGCAGAAATACTCTTATCCAAGATCTTGATTGGATTGGCTCCTATGCATCATTCTCATCTCAGTGCGAATTTAAATGACCATTCTACTCCTAGTCAGGGTCTGATGGTATAATAGTACTTAACACTACCTGAAATTACTTTATCTACTACTTTCCCACTTGTTTACATGGAGTTGAAGAGAAAAGTTGTAAGCATTTTTTTTTTTTTAAGATTTATTTACTTGTCAGAGAGAACAGCAGGTAGAGGGAGAAGCAGCCTCCCCTCTGAGCAGGGAGCCCAATGAGGTACTTGATTCCAGGACTGTGGGATCATGACCTGAGCTGAAGGTACACACTGAACCAGCTGAGCCACCCAGGCACCCGGTAGTAAGCTTGTTGAGGGAAACTCATCTATCTTGTTCAGTATCATCGCTTAGTTTTTAGGATAGTTTCAGGCATATAATAGGCACTGAAACAATATTTATTAACTAATGAATGAAATTCACCTCTTATACCTCACATCCTAGGGTAAGAATTCCCTAATTTCCTGTATGATAAAAAAAATAGCAGTGTGTTCCAAAATTATAATCTCAGTATTTACATAGCCTTTGATATATATACCACAATTATAATTTTAATAGCTTTATTGAGATATGACTTGTGTACAAAGAACTACGTATATTTAATGTGAACGATTTGTTAAGCTTAGGAAAATGCAAACATCTGTGCAAATATCACCTCAGTCAAGGTAATAGACATACCCAATACTTTCTATAGTTTCTTTTGTGTCCCTTTGTGGTCGCTGTTGGTGGTTTTTTTCATATTCGTTGCTCTCTGATGTTGTTTTGTGAGGACACTTGACATGAGACCTACCCTCTTAACCAATTCTCAAGAGCATAACTGCATGTGCTTCACTGGGAGCACTATGATAAATACTAGATCTCTGAGACTTGGTTATCTAGCATAACTGCTGCTTTGTACGCATTGAATAACTCCCCATTCCCCCTACCTCCCAGCCCCAACAACCACTACTGTATTCTCTGCTCCTATGTTTACCTGTCTTAAAAACCTCATAGAAGTGGAATCATGCACTTATTTGTCCTTTTGTGACTGCCATGTGTCTATTAAGTTCATCCGTGTTGTTGCAAGTTATAGGATTTTCTTCGCTCTTAAAGCTGGATAATCTACTGAATGAATGAACCACGTTTTCTTTATCCATTCTTCTTTTAATGGACCCCTGGGTTGTTGTAAATAGTTTTGGAGTGAACGTGGGAAGGCACATACCTCTTTGAGATACTGATTTCAGTTCTTTGGATGTATACCCAGAAGATGGATTTCAAGGTCATGTGGTAGGTCAATTTTAGTTTAGTTTAATTTTTTTTTAATTTTTAAAGCAATTTCTACACCCATTGTGGGGCTTGAATTTACAACCCCAGGATTAAGAGTCACATGCTCCACTGACTGAGCCGGCCAGGTACCCCCAGTTTCAGGTTTTTTTTTTTTTAATCATTTTATTAAGAGAGAGAGACAGAGCAAGAGAGTGGGAAATGGCAGAGGGAGAGGGAGAAGCTGACTACCTACTAAGCAGGGATCCTGATGCAGGGCTTGATCCTAGGACCCTGAGATCATGAACTGAGCTGAAGGCAGATGCTTAACCAGATGAGCCACCCAGTTGTCCCCCAATGTCAGTTTTTTAAGGAACTCCCATAATGTTTACCATAGTGGCAGCAGCATCTTGGATTTCCACCAACAGTGTACTAGGGTTCCAGTTTCTCCACAACCTTGCCAACGCATGGTATTTTTTTATTTTGAATAATAGCCATCATACTGGTGGGAGGTAATAGTCCATTGTGGTTTTGATTTAGATACATAGGTGCTAGAATAAGGAGATGAAACATTCTATCTATTTAGAATTAAAGATAGTGGGAAATATTTAGATTAAGGAAAGCATATTGATTAATAGAGGACAGTGTAGCAAATTTGTAGAAAGAGAACAACTCCAACTTCCTTTGCTTCCTGTCAGCTTTCTACTTTAATGTTTTATTGGACAGTGATTCTGTATAGTAGTCTTTGCATGAAGTCTTACTCCTCATACAAATGAACATGCCTCTTTTTATGGAGTGTCTGAATACAACTCTGCTGTTGGTGGTGAGTCAGGCCTTAACCAAATGAAAGATTTGGTTTGCTCAAGTGGTGCTGGATGATAGAAAAATAAACAGAACTTGAATTCATCAATGCGCTAACTAATTCCTGCTTTGGAAGTTAACGTTTGTTAGGTGACGGGTTTATTTTCTCTTGAATATTTGTAGAGGCCATTTAAGGATATCTTTGCTGTTTTAATCTCATACCACCAGAGGAATTGGCTTCAGAAATATTATTAGCCTTTGTGAGTTTGCAGCCTGTCCACCTGAGGGGAATTAATCCCACTTCCTCCAGCTTGGTACCATGGTCACCATCTCTCAAAAAGCATGGGCTGCTCCAGCCTCCTGCTCCAGCTCTCTTCACTTTGAGTGCTGAGTATTTCTCATTGAGTTTTAGCTTCTGACTTTTTAAGAGGTGTTTCTCTGCTAACTGCAGTCCAGTCCTTCTGTAGCAGTGGGTTGCTGATGAACCAAACTAATATTTTCCTTTGTCTTCCTTGGAAATCTAGAGGAAGCTTTGCTTTTAGCCATCTGAAGCACCTTGCAGAAGATTATTTTCTTTTTCTTTCATAGTTGTTTTAGCTTAGGCAGAAATAATCTCTCAGTATCAGGTAGGAAAAACTAGGCAGGAAAGGAAGAAAGGGAATCGCTTAATATCAAGTAGAACCAAAATGAGAAACTTAGTTCCAGTCTGGGAGTCTTAAACTATGCTCCAAAATACATATTTCATCTGGATAGTGGTTAAATGCTAGAACTCTGGAGTCAGTGGCCTCACTGCAGCCCACTTACTAGTTGTGCTGACTTGAGAAAAACAGTGAAGCCCCTTCACCCTCACTCTCTTCATTTGTAGAATGAGGATAATGAATGTAACTGCTTCAGTTTCGTGATGATTAAATGAGATAATATACATAAATTATTTGGCATAGTGCCTAGTACACATTAAGTGTTGAAAAATATTTCCTATTATTGTGGTAGCAGTGCATAGCATGATAAATGGCTTATTAAAGTTAAGTCAATTCAAATTAGTAATGTGCAGTTAAGTGCCTCTTCTTAGTACTTTGCTGTAAGTCCCAGAGAAATAGAAAAGAAAGAGAATACAGCCTTGAATTTCATGATGCTGGCTCGTGAAGCAATTGGGTGGAAAACATTACCTGTAAAAAGTTACTCATTTAATAAATAATCATTGAGTATCTACTAAGCATCTGTGATAATACAAAGATCCCTTCTCTGGTAGAGTTTACAGTCCAGCTTAGGAGATGGGTAATGCAGTCGGTTTAATAAAGAAGTTACTCATATAGTATGGGGGGTTTAGATTTTAAAAAGAGTAGATTGGATGAGTGCAACTTGAAATAGGAAAGTTAGGTAGGGCTCCATGAGAACAAAGGATTTGACAAAGACTTGAATGCAGCAAAGTAGTTAATGAGGCCCTTTTAGAATCAGAGATCCACTATGTGTTAGAGTAGCCGATCAGCATATTGTGGGCCCTGGAATAAGTAAGGACTCAAAGGAGAGTAGAAATAAAGAGAGCCCATAGCAGGGGGGAGTTTTTGGCTCATTTAAACATTCATTACACAACTGAGTGACTGGTGAGTATGAGTTAATAGAGAGGTTTTAAGGAGAGGGAAGTATCCACAATGAAAGTAAATAATGTAGCTTGTGGACCACTGTGCCCTTTTGCCTTTGCCACCTCTGTCACTAAAATTATTAACAGATTATATCCAACATAGAAGCTGCCTCAGAATCCCTCCCAGTGTATCACTTCAGGAAACCTAAACCAGCATATCCCAGTTGACGTGTGCGATGAGGTTTATTTTCAGTCTCTGTGCTGTAATACTGACAGGCTTTGTTCACATTTAGTACACATCTGCTATCAAGAGTCTTCTGACATTCTGGTCCACATGTAGGTATTTTATCTTTCTTCTTACTCTTTTTTTTTTAATTTTAATTCCAGAATAGGTAACATACAGTGTTAGTGTTAGGTTGGTTTCAGGTGTACAATATAGTGATTCAGCAGTTGCGGACATCGCCTGGTGCTCATCAGGACACATGTGCTCCCTAATCCCCATCCCCTATTTTTACCCATCCCCCACACCCACCTCTCTTCTGGTAACAGTCAGTTCTTAGTAGGTAAGAGTCTGTTCCTGAGATTATTTATTCTTGTTGTATTTATAAAAGCCTCTTCCACAGTCACTTGCCGTAGCAGTTTTAGACAGGGAGATATTTTTGTTCATTGAAAATTAGAGCCTTGTGCATAAAGGTCGTGAGTAACTGTCAACATGATGTGATGAAGAATATCCCTATCATAGGCTCTGCCCCATGGGTATTTGATGAGAGCCAACAATTCCAGAATGACAGTTCTCTTCATTCGTGTAATGTTTTAACATGGCTCAGTGCTGTGTGGTTGGGTATTCCCTCCATCAGGGCATCTGACCCTAGTAATCCTGTGCTCTCTCTTCATATGTTCTCAACCTAGAGGTTCCTTCTGGATGAAAGCAGTGATGTCAGAAGCCTGGGACCTTATGAGATGATTTTTTTTTCTTTCCTGCTGTGACTTCTTTCATCCCCATTTTATAGAGTGAAAAGACCAGCAGTTCAACTCCTATACTCTTAAGTGGCATGTTAAATTTCATGTGTTCCCACACTCTGTAAATAATTGTTTAGGACAGAAAATGCAGCCCTGTGTTACTGTGCAGGAGCTTTGGCTTTTTAAGTACAATATAAAAAATGAAAAGTAAATCAAACTCAATTGCTTTAGAAGGAAAAAAAAAAGAATGAGTTACCTCATCATTACAGAACATTTTGAAAGAATTGAAAAGGCTTTTTTCAGACTGAGATAAGGTATTTGGGTCAAGAGAAAAAAAGAAATGTTTACCACCAAAACAAATTTCATTAAATGAAGATCACATTTATGAAGGAACTTAATCTCTACTGAAGCGATTGCCCTTTTTCCTGCCAAGTTGGTCAAAAAAGTGCCTAACAGCAAGTGCTTATGGCCTATCTTTACAGACTCCCATGTAGCCTCTACACATGGTCACAAACTCAGAAATCACTTTGTAAGGAATGGGCATGGTGGGAAGAAGTGTATTTAAAAAAATAAATAACAGTTTGCAAAAGGCTGAGCAATCGCAAGTGAATCAAGCTTACATGGCAAGGCAACTGAAGATCTAAATAGTTTTTGAGGTAGTTGTGATCCTTGGTTTGGTGAATGCATAACTAGAAGCACAGATTCAGCTAAAATGTACCCATACACATGCAGGTTGAGAGGAAGGGAGAAGGAAGGACTGTACAGAAAGAATGCAAAACAGGAGTAGTGATTACATTTAAGAGAAATCTGAAAAACAGAGGAAATCTGTCATTGGCAAAGCAGAATAATTAATTTTAAGAAAACTAGCTTAGATGGGTATCAAAATGCAAATGTGTATATATAAGCAGTATATATAAGCAAGTGTGTGGTTTTCCAGATAGGCTTCCAACTTCCTACTATTTCAATGGATGTTTGGTTTATGTCCACAGGCTCTTCAGGAAAAGCCTCCAGCTGCATAGAGAACTCATAATGTTGGAAATAACAAAAACTTGGAACTTGGTTTTTCTTCTCCTTTTGTCAGATTGTGTTATCTTGGGCCCGTGGTTTTTTTCGCTCTGAGCTTCTGTTTCATCATTAGTAGACTGAGAGCTTATAGTTTTCACCAACCTTAAAATTCTAATTCCAGGTTCTAATTAAAAAATATGTGCATACATATACACATTTATATTTTCAGGCAATTAGGGAGAACTTTGTATCCTGGCAAAAAGTCTGTGTAGCATTTTCTAATGTAATTGTTACAGTAGCTATTTGGGTGAGGTGCTACAATTATTCTCATTTTACAGGTTAGGAATCCAACTTGGGTAGGCTGTGTTCTCTTGCTTGTGGTTCATCTGTTACCGGGAGTGCAGAGGGATCTTAAACTCAAGCTCCTAACATAGAAACAGTATTTTCAACTACTGTGTGTTTCTGCCCCTTGTTCTAGTTTATGCTGCTACCAAAATGATATTTTTATATGGCCCAGGCCTCTAAAGTAGTTTCTGCAGCACACTGGGGTATATAATTTGGTATAGACTGGGCCTATGTAGCTGTGGTGAGACATGCATACATATTCAGTACTGCTGGTGTAAATCCCTTACTTGGGAAGAGTCAGGAAGTAATGGTCTTGGTATTCTGTAGTGGGAGAGCTGGGGTAGGGAATGCATTTAATGATCAGAGAAGATTGTTCGTCAGTTATTTAGCCTTACCACAAGCAATCGACTTCATCTACAGGTACTGCCCCTGCCTCTCAGTAAATGTATTGAGACAATCTCTCCATGAGAAAATCTCTTACTGTACATGAACCCAACAGTTTTCTGAAATTGCATTAGCAACAGAAGAACATTATGGATAAAGTCTTATAGTTGGATCTGTGTATTTTGAAGACAGGCTCTTCCGACATTACTAAGGAATGATCTTCCTCAAATACTTTGATGTCACTTAAATCCTGTCACCATCGCTATGCCCGCTGCCCTCCTTACCCTCACATTTGGCTCTTCCCACATTCTGTTTTGGGTACCAGTTCTGACTTAGAATTGCTATTTAAATTTCAAATAATAGCTACTAAGTATCAATTAAGTGCAACTTAATATGAAATTAAAAAATAAGGAAAAGATACATTTCATAGAGGTGCGGTATTGGTCCTAAGTATTTTTGTGGCAATTGAAACCCATCTCTCAATGGGTAGGTTAAAAAAGGGAATAACTGGCTCATGCACTTTGAGGATCCAGAAGAAAATTTGCCTTTAGACTCTGCTGAATCTAGGAGTCCAAAACTGTGGTCTTCCTGTGTTTTTCTCTCACCCAGCTCTTGTTCCCTCTGTGGTTATTAGCTTCATTGAGCTTCATGCTCTGGCAGTATCTTCTTATGTTGTGGGAAAGAAACCATCAGAACCCTATACCTTTACAGCTCATGAACCAAAAGACAAATTTCCCTCCAGTGCTCTCTTGTACCTCAACTCATCTTTGATCTCATCTCTTTGTTGGGATTAAGGGATACCAGGATCATGGGTTCCTTTTTGTAGGTGGAAAGTAATCTGATATCTGTGATTAAGAGCATTATTGAGTATGATACAGGGAAGCTTAGTTCTCCAAATAAAAGTGGGTTGGCCAAAGAGCCTATGTCCAATATCATATGCTGTTATTTATGAAAAATTTACACATCCCACCAAAATGTGTGAAGCACCTGTGAATAATGATGAGGATAAGTAAATTAAGGTCAAGAATTGAGCATAAACTAAAACACAAAGCTAAGAGAATAGGCTTACTGGCAGAAAACCAGGGTAATGATGTCAGCTAGGAAAATGAAACAAAGCTATTCACAGTTCACTGTTGAGTCTATTGGATGGAGACTGTTAACAGTTCTGGCAGAGGTATTATCAAATAATTTGGATCAAACAAATAGTAGAACTTTATACTTTCTCTCCTTAGGGTCAACTAACCCTCACTTTAGTTCTCTCTCTTTCCCGTGTGTGTCATCATTTTTTTCCCCCCAAACGTGAATACTTCCATGGAAATACCTCTTAAAAAACTGGTTTGAGGGGTGCCTGTGTGTCTCAGTAGGTTAAGTGTCTGCACTCAGGTCAGGTCATGATGTCAGGGTCCTGGGATCTGATGTCTCAGGCTTTCTGCTCAGTGGGGAGTCTGCTTCTTGCACCCCCTCTGCACCCCACTCCCTCGCACTGCCTGTGTGCTCTTGCGTGCTCTCTCTCTCTCTCTCAAATAAATAAAAATCTTAAAAACTAGTTTGAGTTCTTATTTAAACCATAAAGCAGCACAAAACCCAAATAGTTATGTATTAGAATTACACTTATGATAATTGCAATATTATTACAACTTTGTTGTTTTATCAGTAGCCAATAAATTACTACAGAACTAATTGCTTCCTGGATGATGAGGAAGGTTGTTGTGATTTAAGGTGATGAAGATCTGGATGGCTGTGAGATGTGGAAAACCCAATGAGTGAAAATAGTTCTGGGTTCAGTAAACCTCACTTAAAAATCAGCTTTAAAAGCCTATTACTTAAACAAGTTGGCCTTGTTAATGCTATTATGTCCTTTGCAGAAATGCTGTTGCTCCTAATTTGAAGCAAGTGCTTCCTTTAGGGCTAATTAAGCATATGAATGACATTTCTGAGGATCACCCAGTTAACGTGTTCAGTCTAGAGCAAAGTCAGGGATGTTAGATATGATGACTTAGAATTGGCACTTCCAGAAATAACTCTTGCCTTTATTCCAGGAAGACACCGATTGGTTGAGAGAAGAAAACTACTTCATTAACATTTTTGTTTTAGCACCTACTCCTTTCATATAAACATATACGGCAAACAAGAGATTTATAGAGACAATTTGTTACATCACTGGCATCCGTTCATTTTTTGCGCCTGAAAGACAGTACTTAGCTTCTCAAAATAGTTACCATATTCTTAGCAATATAATTGATGAGATTGACTCCACTCTAAGCTTCAGGGATGAGTCTTGATTGGCTTAAAGCAATGCAAGTGTCCCAGGGCCATCAAGATTAGATCAGGGATGGGCTCACATGACGTAATCACTGAATGAGTAAGACACTGAGGCTTCTAGGTAAATGAAAACTACAATAGCTTTTCACTGTTGACCATGCACAATGCCAGACAGGCATCTTTTCACTATAAGATGAGATCGTGTCTTTGAATGAAAGAGAAGTAGAGCCACTAAAAGCAAAGTCGGGTGAAAAAGAAAAACCTGGTTCTGGTTAGTGAGCCCCGAATCCTTTCCTTCTGAGGAAACTATCCAAATTCATGAGCCAAAAAATTCCCTTTCTTGGTGGAGAAAGTTTAGATGGACTTAAAGCAATAAGAAGGTCCTCATGTAGTTAATCCACAAGGGTCTAAAGAAAAAACTAAAAAATTACCCATAATTTACTCACCTGAATATATTAATCATTCCAATATTGATGGGAAGTTAGGTTGTTTTGGATTTTTCCAGATGGATTAGAGAAAAAGTTAGATAATTACTTCGTGCTCTTGAGATAAAGGAAGATTTTAAAGTATTTCATCAAAGCTGGGAACTGTAATGAAAAAGATCAATCTCATCTCATAAAAGTTTAAACATTTTATATAGAAAATAGTAACAAAGTTAAAAATATGACAAACTAGAAAAATTACATGGGAAAGTGTATTAGATAAATAATGCCTGTAATATATAAACAGCTTTTACAAATTAGTAATTAAAAGTTGAATACCCCAGTAAAAATGGGAAGTGAAGTGAGATCAAGTAAAGTATTTTATGACTATAAGGGATCAGATTTAAGAAGTGGACTCCAAATTTATTCAGATGGTTGTCATCTTTAATTTTGCTTATGAAAGAACAACAACAAAACAACCCTGTGATTCAGAAAGTTCGGTTGCCACTTTTGATTGCTAAGCTATTGATCACATCCAACATTCCATTTGAGTCAATGGATTTGACAATCAAAACAATGGAACTATGACTAAAACAGTAAGTTCAGTGTCAAAATTATGGATATATCATTATAAAGAACACATGACTAAGGCTGCAGAAGAAGATGATTACAATTATCAAGGGCTTATTCTATATAAGATAGTATTTTAAGTACTTTGCAGTCATTATCTTATTTAATCTTAACAATGCCCCTATAATAGTCTTAAAATACCTACTTTTTGGAAACTGGGATTCCCAGAGATTAAGTAACTTGCTCAGCCAATAAGGAACAAAGCCAAAATTGAGTTGAGGCTGAATTTGCAGGCTCCTGCTGCTCATTCTTGTAACCCTTATGTTTTAGTTAGGGAGCCATTTTTATTTTTTTTATTTTTTTATTTTTTTGAAATACTAGAATAATGTAAGAATCATATACACAACACTTACATTTTATCTACATGTATGCCAGTGTCCCAATTACAATTCAAGAGTGGGTGTTGAACAAATAGTTCACTACCAATGGAGGTTAGGCAGAATTCCTGGCCACATGAGCACATTATTTCTTTTCTTTCCTTTTTTTTTTTTTGTTTGTTTTCCTTTTCTTTCCTTCCTTCCTTCCTTCCTTCCTTTCACTTTTTCTCCCTTCTTTCCTTTCCTCTCTCCTTGCCTCTCTTCTCCTGCTCTTCCCTCCCCTGCCCTCCCCTTACTCGGTTTTTATCAAAAGAAGCAGTGAATTGAACCAATGGAGCTTTTACAGAAAAAGATACTTTATGGTTTTAGGATACAGAAACTTTAAAGAATTCTGATTTTCAGTGCATTTTCAAAAAGAAGAGTCAGCATATTGGAGATCTTGCATCACAGAGTTAGAAATTCTCAGGAACCTTTGAACATCACTGGATTTCTTCCTCTTAGAGCAGGGTCAGAAGCAGTGAACAGCTACAATTGAAATACTCCTAGGTCGTAGTATTTTTGAAAGGATTCATCAAGGTCCATTACATTCCAAATTATATACATTTTTATTTTAATACCAAGTCCTCTGACAACCCAACTGGTTCCCAGAGGATTCCATCAAGGATAGAACAGCATCACATTGCATCTTTCCCCAAAATGAAAATGCCATCTGTTATTATATCAACATGACATTGTGTGCATTAGCATATTTCAAATACACAGCAATTTACATAATGCCTAAAAAACCATCTTTCCATGATGCATAAAGCTTTCTATCCAACCCCCTTACTTACTTCTATTATTGGAGGCCGACACACCTCACACAGAGAAGACAACATGCAAGTTCAATGTGGCTCTTCAGCAGGAGTCCTTAGTGTGGGCTTTTGCTCTGACTGCACAAAAGCAGTGAGATGCTTTATTCTTCCTGAAAGGACATTAGAAGACCCTTCACTTATTATAATTTATTTCATTCTGTGCATTTCCTGTTTACTTGTGCTATAAATTTTACTTTATAAATTCTGAAAACTTCTGGCAGGACTTAACAGTATTTAAAAATTATTTTGTATCATTTTTACTGGTTTTCTATTTTTTTTCTCTTAAATAACTCTTTTGAGAACTTTGGCTTAGACACCTCTTCTTTCTGTTCAAGGTTTGTTTTCCTCCAAGATTAAACCTATTTCCAGATATCTCATTGAGACTGCTGGGAAACAAACTCTGAGACAGAGTTCAGAATGCATAAATGTGTGGGGGAGGAAGACATGGGAAAGCCAAGGGGAACTAGGTAGGATTGGGAAGGAAGTCTTGTCAGAGACTCCTAATCTCACAAAACAAACTGAGGGATACTAGGGGGTGGGAGGGTAGGGATAGGGTGGATGGGTTGTGGACATTGGGGAGGGTTTGTGCTTTGGTGAATGCTGTGAAAGATGTAGGCCTGATGATTCACAGACCTGTACCCCTTCGGCAAAGAATAAAAATAAAATTAAAAAAAAAAAAGTGTCAGACACAAATGGCTTGGCCCTTGTTCTACTGCCTTGTCCCGTCACTGGCTTGGGCCACACATAGCTGAGGTGGACCCAAAGAAACTAACAGCTGGAGGTTTTCTGCTAACTAGAGTCCCATCAGGTGGGTGGCAAGACCTTTCTTGATGCGGGATCTGAGTGTACAACTTTGGGTTTGTCACTCACCAGCTCTCCTACTCGTGCAAAGCAGTATTTGTTTAACCTTAAAGTTGGTGTTCTCGAAGACGTAAATACGGAAAAACCTATGACTCCTTTTCTGCTCTAAAATCCCCTTTTAACTGCAAAATCCAAACTGCCTGATTATGGACTACTGGGGAAAAGACTCTAATTGCTGTAAGCAGCTTGCAAGTCTGGAGTTAACGTATGTCATAGACAGCAGTGTTGAATTTTCCTTTTAGTCTTAAACCCTAAAAGCCAAGTGGAGACAAAAGTGGGTCCATTATCGTTTCAAACGACCCCATCACTGAACCATTAGTTTATTGTCCAAGATACTGAAACTACTACCATTGATCATGCATTTCAGGAAATCAGCCACACTATTAGTTAAGAATCTGTACTTGAGTGGCAAAAGTGAATGTGAGGAAAATGACGCACAGAGAGGAGAAATGTCTATATTTCTGTAAATGCCTAAAGCTTGTGATACTTGCTCACAACACATCATAATATTCAGTCCCTTGATCTAAACAAGAAGTTGGTTCTGTGTATATTTATTGCTAAGTGGGTCATATCATGAGCCTAGTATTCTGTGTCTTCAGGTCATAGTTTGCATCTACCTGGTGACAGGTGGATCCTGTAATATTTCACTAGGTAATTAGAGCACTCAGTGACAATTTCCTTACTTTGAACTCAGAGTAGTTGAATCATTAAGCCCTTGTCTGCTGGGCCATTCCCTTCTCTTCTCTGTATTGGAACAGGTTCTGGTAAGACCCTTAGAAAAACATGTACTTCAACACAAAAGCCTTTTGCTACCCAAGAGACTAATTCTTCATCTATAAAATGATAGAACTGGACTAAGGGATTTTTAATGTCTCATTTAGGTCTGTGACCATGTGTTTCAGAGGAAATGCCTTTTCTCCCTGGAGGCTAGTGAGAAATAATGATGGGACTGCTTCTGCTAGACTCATTTCCACTTGGAGAGACAAGTAGAATAAGGTACCAGCTTCTAGAATGGAAAGAGAGAACCTTTAAATCCAGAGACCTCAGGAAACATCTGACCATTTGATCCATGTAAAGGAGTCTGGAAGTCATAGTCGTTAATAATCATTGAGTACTTACAAAGGAACCCTAACTAGGACAAGTGTTTTACATTTATTACACTTAGAACAATGTTTTGAGAATGCTATCACTGGCTCAATTCTAAAGATGACGAGAAAGAGTCTAACAAAGAATAAGCCGCATGGTCATTGTCAACAGACTTTTAAGGGCCTGAGCAAAGTATACATATGGATTGCCCCTGACTTTATCAGTCATCACATTCTGCTTGCCTGGTCATTTTATTGGTTCCTTTATTCCAGGCCTAGGTATCAAGAGCCTGCTCATACCAGGTTTGATCAGAGAAAGGATGAATGTTTGGTGGAAGTGTGTCTGTGCTGGAGTTGAGGAAGTTCTCTGTGGCCTTTCTGGCTGTGATCATTCTGTATTTGTACAGTGGCTCCTTCCTGATGATTACACCATGAAGTGTTTTCCTTTGGACAACGCTAAAGCCAGTGTCTCAGGAAGAGAAGACTTGGAGTCCTAACTTGCCAGGATCTTAATCAAAACTTTTAATCCCTAATTCATTTTCTGGAAAGGAGCATTGGCAATTGCTAGGAAGCATGGTGAGAGAGCATCACTTTATCTTCTGTAACATCCTAAAGACTGAGTGTGCAGGGAAGAGTGAGAGGGGGCTCTTGAGGAGATGTAATAGGGTGGAAGGTGGGGAAGAGGTGGAGAGAAAGTCATTGGTCACATTTATTTCCACTTTTGCACTATTATTTTCAAGTCACCATGTCAAAAAGCACAAAACTTCATTGTGCTTTCTTCTGTCTCTGAGCTTATCATACACTCATTGTTTACTTTTCAGTTTTCCCCACAGAACTAGCCTCATTCATATGTATCATTTGAGTTATCAGCATCTCATTTCTCCTGGACATAATTTCTTTGCATTTGTTGAACAAATACTTAATGGGTACTACTATGTTTCAGTCACTGTTTCAGGCATTAGAAATGCCATGGTGAATAAGACAAATTCCTCCCAGGTCATTTTCAAGTCAAAAGACAGATAGTAAATAAGCAGAGAGCCAGGCCAAGATGTATGTATAATGCAGTTCCATACAGGGGCAAGATATAAAAAACAAAGAAAGAAAGCTGTGGTTAGATATTCTCTTTACATAGCATGTTCAGAAAGTCCTTTTTACAAATCTAAAAATTGCAAAAGAGTCTGCTCTGGGGGTAAGAATATTCCAGGTAGTAGCAAAAGCAAATAAAGGTGCAAGGTAAGGATGAGCTTGGCTGTTGGAGGACTATGAAGCTTGTGCATAGAATAAAGAAAAAGAAAACTCTCGGTGAGAATTCACAGTGGTGAGGTAAGCAGAACTGAGTTTATAGAAAGCCTTGAGGCTATAGTAAGAAGTTGGAACAGATCCTTGCTCTACAAATACTTATTGAATATTGACTGGGCGGCTGGCACTGTTTTAGGGGCTGAAAGTACAACTATAAACAAATTAGATGCATGTTCCAGTTCTTGGAGAGCTTACATTATTGGAATATAGAAAAAACAATAAGTCAAATAAATTTTACAGATATATGTATACATACACACATATACACATATATTAGTGATAAGTGGTAAAGAGAAAAAAGAATGAAACAAGAATGAGTGATACCAAATTTGGGACAGAGTGAAGGAGGCTTTGAAAAGATGGAGAGAAACTAAGAGCAGTGAGTAAGCAAGCCATGTCGTTCTTCTTTGGGGGAAAAAATATACATTTAGGTAGTAGAAATGAAATTCAGGGGCCAGCCAAAAGACTGGTGTTTCTGGATTGGCAGGAACCAGAAGGAGAGTCATAGGAGACATGGTCAGAGAGTAAATGGAAGTCAGGTTGTATAGACAGATTACATAGAGTATATAGACCTGCAGATCATAATAAAAACTGTCGGGCACCTGGATGGCTCAGTCGGTTAAATGTCTGTCTTCAGCACAGGTCATGATCCCAGAGTCCTGGGATCGAGCCCCACATCTGGCTCCCTGCTCAGAGGGGAGTCTGTTTCTCCCTTTCCCTCTCCACCTGCTTGTGCTCTCCTGCTCTCTGATGTGCTTCTCTCTCTCTCAAATAAACAAATAAAATACTAAAAAAAAAAAAACCCCACTATTCTAATTAACATGAAAATCCATTGTTGATCAAAGCACTGCCACAGCTTAAATCACATTTCAACAGGTTACTGGTTTGAAAATAGAGTAAAAGGAGGCAAGAGTAGAAGCAGAGAGAAAAGATGGGAGAGTACTTTTCAATACAAATTAAATACAACCCACAAAAGTGAGCCACATCTGCAATTTTTAATCTACTAGTGTCCCCACAGAAAGTCAAAAGCACTGGATGAAATCAGTGTCAGTGACCTGTTGTATTTAACCTGGGGAGGTATTTTATACTATTTTGACATTAAGCCTTTTATTCTTGCAGCACATCTCAGTTTGGACTAGCTGCTGCTTGAGTGCTTAGTAACCACATGTGGCTCATGGCCACTATGCAGGATGTCACGGTTAGATGGTTGCAATAATTCAGGTGTTAGAAGTTGGCCTAGAGTGAAGGGGATGAGAAGTCGTCAAGATTTGGGTATGTTTTGAAGATAGAGCCCATAGGATTTGCTGAAAGGATAAATATCTAAATGGATAAGAGAAGGAATTAATTGAAATAAAGCAACTTGAACAAAGGAAATTAAATTGTAGGCAAGTTGGGATATTTAACAAATTTCACATATATCTCAGAGGCATCTTACACGTAAGCTACGTGTTACAATCAGTCTTCCTACCCTAGGTTGTGGAGACCTATTAGGAACACTTTTCAGATTGCTGAAGTGTGTGAGTTGAGGAGCTGGTGAATGCCTTTGTCGTAGGAAGAGCAAAGTGTGGAGGGCAGCAGAAGACTATGATGTGGTACTTAGTAAGGTTTCTGTCTCTGATTTACAGAAGAACCATTATAATGCTCCTTCTAAGGTCTTGGTTACTAGTCCATACCAGGTAGCCATTCAGGGGTTTCCAAGTAACAATCTGACATAATTGAGCCCCATATAATTCCAGGGAGGATTCCCTTTAGAAATGCATCTATCCAAAATGGGTCAATATTTGTAATTAACACAGATTATATATTCATAGTTTTTTTTCATACAAAAGCATGATATGTGCTACTGTAGCCCAGTATTTGACCCACAGTTTGTTTTAGTTGGCCATTCTTACTGACTTTTTCATTTGAATAGCCTCAGAACATACCATCTCTATCAAGTGTTTCCTGGTTTCCACTATCCTCAGTGATGTTATTCCTAGTCACTGGATACATATAGTAGGACCATTTTGCCAACAATCCTAGTAAAAACTAGGAGATAGATCCAGATTGGGCCACTCCAGTCCTGAATTGTTAACTGTAGCTATTGGATAAGCCTAGATAATTGGTTTACAATTGAAGCATAAAATTGTGACAGGGTACCTAAGCACATATGAATTCCCAAGTAAGTCCCAAGTGAAAAACATGACTTATTTGAAAAGATAGAATGGATTCTAAGAACACAATTTATTTTTTACTTATTTTTAATTAATATATAATGTATTATTTGCTTCAGGGGTACAGGTCTGTGAATCATCAGTCTTACACAATTCACAGCACTCACCATACATAGCACATACCCTCCCCAATGTCCATCACCCAGCCGCCCTATCCCTTCCCTCCGAGGACTCCTCCAGCAGTCCTCAGTTTGTTTCCTGAGATAGAGTCTCTTATGGTTTGTGTCCCTCCCTGGTCCCATCTTGTTTCATTTTTCCCTCCCTTTCCCCCACGAACCCCCACCCTACCTCTCAAATTCCTCATATCAGTGAGATATGATAATTATCTTTCTCTGATGGACTTATTTCACTTAGCATAATACCCTCTAGTTCCATCCACATAGTTGGAAATGGCAAGATTTTGGGTTTTTTGATGGCTGCATAGTATTCCATTGTATATATATATACCACATCTTCTTTATCCATTCATCTGTTGATGGACATCTGGGCTCTTTTCATAGTTTGGCTATTGTGGACATTGCTGCTATAAACACTGGGGTGCACGTGCCCCTTCGAATCCCTACATTTGTATCTTTAGGATAAATACCCAGTAGTGTGATTGCTGGATCATAGGGTAGCCCTATTTCCAACTTTTTGATGAACCTCCATACTGTTTTCCAGAGTGGCTGCACCAGCTTGCATTCCCACCAATAATGTAGAAGGGCTCCTGTGTCTCTACATCCTCACCAACATCTGTCATTTCCTGACTGGTTAATTTTAGTCATTCTGACTGGTGTGAAGTGGTATCTCACTGTGGTTTTGATTTGTATTCCCTGACGCTGAATGATGTTGAGCACTTTTTCGTGTGTCTGTTGGCCATTTGGATGTCTTTTCTTTGTAGACATGTCTGTTCATGTCTTCTGCCCATTTCTTGAAAGGGTTATTTGTTCTTTGGGTGTTGAGTTTGATAAGTAAGAACATAATTTAAAGAATATACAAACACACACATGTACATATATATAATAATATATAATATACATAAAAATAGATCCCATTTATGGAGTTTTGTTTTGCTGTTTAAATCTACATAACCACTCCATCCAGTAGGTGTGATGGTTCTCACTGTACAAGTAAGAAACTAAAGAGAAACTGAGCCCTGGAGAAGTCAAATAACTTCCCCAAGGCCATATATCTGTTAACAGAAATTGCTGAGGTGCTGACTTGGAAGCCAGGTTCTTTTTACCCACTGCACTGTATCACCCTTTATCACATTCATTCATTCACTCACTCATTCATTCATTTATT
The DNA here is from genome assembly GCA_002007465.1 of Ailurus styani. Lineage (NCBI taxonomy): Eukaryota > Metazoa > Chordata > Mammalia > Carnivora > Ailuridae > Ailurus > Ailurus styani. The sequence continues at coordinate 56,276 of LNAC01000715.1, read as the reverse complement.
CATTCATTTGACAAATGACAAATATTATTGAGCACTGCTCAGTTATTGAGATGTGCTAGGTATTGTCTAGGTAGTGGTCCACAGACAGACAAAAATAAGTAAGTGAACAAGATGGTTATAGATAGTAGTAACTGCTGTTAGGAAACCCCCCAGTAGAGTGACTAGACATTAGGAGTGGGAGATGGTTGGCTAATTTAGATTTGGTGGTCAGGAATTCCTCTCTAAACAGGACACACCTGACTGATTCTTATTTTATTAGGAATTCTTTTCCTCTTAAATAGATGGAAATTAGGTCTGAGGGAAAAGAACTGATCTAGGATTCAAATCACGTCCTGCTATTATTTCATTCTTTGATTTTCTCATTTGTTTACCCAGAAAACACTTATTGAAAGTCAAATTTTATACCAGGTAACCATGCTAAACAGTAAGCCATCATTTATTAATTAATTCAGATGACATATATTTAGTGAATGCCTGCTGGGTGTTCTGTTTTAACTGACAATCTGAAAACCAAAGAAAGGTCATAACTGATGGTGACTAGGGGTATGGTTTGATTATGTTAAATTTCAATGTTTATTAGAACTCCCAAGTGTAAGTGGTGAGTAGGTAGTTGGATTTGCCAGTCTAGATTTTTCAGAAAGGTGTAGCAAGGAAATCCAAATTTGGGACTCATCATCAGAGAGATGATATATAATCTCATACATTAGTAGGGTTCACCAAGGGATTGACCAAAGAGAAGTGAAGAGGTTTGATGAACAAACTCAATATTAAGTTAGGGAGAAGAGAGAGAACTAGCAGATGAATCTATCTTTGAATATACTAGTGGAATAAAAGGAAAACCAAGGAGCTGTGCTGTTCCGGAATCCAAAGAAAGAAAATGCATCAGGGACATAAAAAAAACCAACTGCGTAAAATATTGCTACTAAGTAAGATGAGGACTGAGAACAGAGTGTAGCAGCATGGAGACCACTTGAGACCTGATACAAACATTTCCAGTAGAGCCTCCCTGGAATAGTTTAGAGAATGGGAGGAGAGTAATCAGAGACAATGAGCATAGGTCGGTTTATTTTATTTTATTTTATTTTAACTTTTTAATATTGGTTTATATTTAAATGAAAATTTGAATCACTTGATTAAGGGACATTGTTCAGCAGAAACAATAATTTTATTGAATTCTTTCTAAAAACTCAAAATAATAGAAAGTTAAACTGTGTTTTCATTAATTTTTTTATTATTATTTGCCCCAGGGGTACAGGTCTGTGAATCATCAGGCTTACACCTTTCACAGCACTCACCATAGCACAAACCCTCCCCAGTGTCCATAACCCATCCACCCCATCCCTACCCTCCCACCCCCCAGCAACCCTCAGTTTATTTCGTGAGATTAAGAGTCTTTTATGGTTTGTCTCCTTCCCCATCCTATCTTGTTTCATATTTTCCCTTCCTACCTCCCACGACCCCCCACCCTGCCTCTCAAATTCCTCATATCAGAGAGATTATATGATAATTGTCTTTCTCTGATTGACTTATTTCGCTTAGCATAATACGCATAGGTCAGTTTTTAAAAGAGTTTTATAACAGAAGATGGAGAAGAAATAGGCTGGAAGCTAGCAAGAGAACCAGGGTAAAAGAAAGCTTGCCAAGTAGAAGTAAGAGCATGTTTGCATAATGATGAGAATAATGCTTTAGTGAGTAAACAACTGATGATGTAAGGAGGGTCATTTTCCAGGAGAGTTACCCTGAAGTGGGTGAGAGGAAGTGGAGATTAGTATGCAAGTGGAATGATTGGATTTGGAGAAGAGTATGGATATTTTGTCTACGGTCATAGGAAGGAAGGCAGGGTACAGACCTTGCAAGGTGGGAAGTTGTGGGGAAAAGGGCAACTGTGGAGATTCTATTACTGGTACTTCAGTTTTTCCAGTGATGTGGAACACAAGATGAAAGGCGAGTTTCCATACCATTTATATGCTGTGTGACTTAAGTAAGCAATCCACTGTCTTTGAATCTCAGTTTACTCATCTGTGAAGTTGGAATAAAAATATTTTCCTCTAAGTGCTGTAATGATTAAATGTGGACTTTATATGACAAAAAAAAAAAATACTAGCCCAGTTCTTGTACCATCAAATAATGTTGGCCAAAGTTGACCTTAGTATGAGCAAACATGAGTTAGCATCTTAATTAGTACCTGTCTCCTAGATATCAGACAGGAGACTCGCTTCAGTACAGGAGGGCAGCCTGTAGTTAACAATAACGTGAAATGAAGGTGAGGTTGGCTTAATCATTAAAAGGAACATTTATAAAAGTCTTGGTGTATTTGTCATATGGCCTCTGACCAAGGAGACCTCACTGAAATGTTTTAACCATAATTTTTACCCATATACCTGTTGGTCCCCACGAGCTTGGAGTGACAGTGATCCACTGAATATAGGGAAAAAAGCAAATGTCAACGTTCAGTCTCCTGTCCTAGGCTAAGCGTTCTAGGCATATGAGATATAACCCTGATTAAAGTGTCAAATGGCCCCTAATCACATTAAAATGAAATGTGACCAGAGTGTACCAAGAAATGGGACATCCCTGTCACCTTTTTCTCTTTTCTCCATAATAGCAATATCTATCTGCTCTATTCCAGATAATACAAATGTCTATTCATATTGTGTGGACAATGAGATGACTTGCATTTGACAGATCTTATTATGCTAAAAATCAACCCCTCTGAAATTAACATAGGCTCTTATTAGAAATGATTATGCAAAAGTTATCTGGTGCCTGGGATTTTCACCAGGCAAATCCCTTCCTCAAATCCTTCCTTACTCCTTTTCCTCTTCGTGTATTTTTTTCCAATGGAATTATAATATAGGGATGTAGTACAAACATAACCTGTGCCAAGCAGACCAAAATGTTTATCCCGTCTAGATACTGACCATCGCGTATAAGGTCCCAATGATACTGAAGGAGTCAACACTAAAATTATAGGTTGGGGTTTGTGTTCTTATTTTTGTTCTTATTTTGGGGCCTATAATGTCAACACTATGAGAATAAGGAGTTTACATTGTTGGGTTGTTTATTTTCAATCACCAAAAATAGCACTTAGTACATAGTAAGTACTCAGTAGATGCCTGTGGGGTGAATTAATGATAATTAGCAGTTCTCCAGTGAAAATAAGCCTGTCACTAAGGATTGTTAAGAATTAAAGGAAAGTAATGGTCCCTGAGATCAGAATTTTTTTCTTACAACTCACCTGCATTGACCATCCCCAAGTAAAATAAATGGTCCAGATGCTGTGCAACTAATACCTCTTTCTTCCTCTTGGAATCATAATTTAGGAGGAGTCCTTTATTTTTCAACAGATTGAACTCTGAGAAAGGTAAATGTGCGAAGGGTAAAATGCATTCCTGGCACCCCTGAAATTATAGGTGTGTTTATAAAGTGTTTGTGTTCCAGGCCACTGCTCCTATGCCAACCTTGCATTTACCACTGTGGAAAGTTAGGATTGTCCCAAGTCGAAATAGTGGATGAGTTTGAAATAGTCAAAGTGAAATAAGGAAACAATATATTATCTAATGACTTCAAGTTTAACACTTAAAATTGCCAGTTCTCAGCTTACGTCAAGCAAGACTCAGATAATTACCACAAGGACATGATTTAGACTAGATAGCACAAAATCAAATGTCTGATTATTATGAGAATAAGCAGATGAATATGTGTGTGAGTCTGCGAGGGTAGGAACATAGTTTGAGTTGGAAATGTGGTGAGGAGGCACATGCTCTATCTAAAGGGATTCACAATGCACTAAATAGACCCACAGTTAAATCCAACTTCTTAATTACTACTATCATTATATCATAAACAATGGGTAAGCCAGAAGTGCTCCAAGTAAGGCTATGTAAGAAAAAGAATTATTTTCTTATAGATAAGGGGGGGATTGCATTCTTGTCCTTAAATATGTCCTTTCAAAGTCAAAGTCTTTGCTTTTGGTTGTGGACAGAATTTAAATAAGTATCTCTTGAATATAGACCCCTCCCCCCACTTTATTTTCCTTGATAACATGCCATGCCCTAAGTACAGAGTTCAATATCAGACAGAAAGCATGAGGTTTTAAAGGGTAAGAACTATAATGGGAATAAAAACTTGTTAGTAATAAGACACTATCTAGCATATGTGGGTTTGACACTAAGCAAGAAATTGAAGTTCAGAAATGGAAATATACTTAGTAGAACTTCACATTGCAGTGATTTGTTCTCTAAGATTCAACGGGAGATGAATGGGAGGAGAGGAATGACAGTGGTAAGCGAAAGTTACTGTCCATCAGAATCACATGGCAGACTTTAAAAACTGCATGCAACTTACCTCACTTCATACGCACATACACTTCAGCCCTGAGTTCTTAGTTGGCTAGGTTTGTAGTGGGATCTCTATGTTTAAAACACGCCTCAAGAAATTGTTAATGCAAAAGTTTACAGACTATTATTTGGAAGACTTTGTTTGAAGGCATGTGGTCCTGCTTAAAATTTGTCTGCAACTAAAGAGTTGAGAGGTAAAAAATAAGGAATGATAGTGTGTAAACATTTGGAAGGGGAACGATTTTGAATTAATGTATTCATTAAGCAAATATATATTTAATGTTTAATGAGATTGACTGTTGAAGGATTTAGAATGTCTAAACTACTTGGCATTTGGAAAAATTACAGACTCATTGCAAGGATGGGAAATAGGTTTTACCTCATGCACTAAGACTGTTTAATTGGCAGGGGGTACCTGGAGCATTCTGTTGACAGGTTGAACGAAGCTCCACTTGGGCTCAGATGTAAAGTGTGCAGTAATCATTTGATGATACCTGACCTAGAAACAGAGATGAAAGTGGGTGCTCTCATGACATAGGTTCTCTTTTTTTAAGATTGTCTTATCTTTGTGTTTGGGAAGTATATCAAGAAGATTTTTTAATGTCTCCCTTCTACCTCTCAAGTGGACATGTTGCAAATTGCACAGGTACAAAAATAACTCTAAGCACTGTCAGCACTGCATCTACTTGCATTGATGTCTTCTCTTGAATTCTTAATGGCAAACCAACAAATTCTACAGTCTCCCATCTCCTTGGAGAGAGCCACAGTTCCTTATTTCTTTATGTCTTAGCAAATATATGGTTGAGAGTGCTTGTTAAGCAGTAAATATTTACAAGTTGGAGGAGTTAAAGCTGTTAAATGGCTAGTTGAACATCATTGAACAGCATGATAATTTGGGGAAGGCTGGCTGAGGCAGATGTCCCTATTAGAGACCTGTCTTTTGAAACAATCAAAAAGTGATGTCTGAGAATTGCCCACTGAAGACAAGGAGAAAGACTATATTCTCTCTACAGTAAGGCAGCTTCTCCTGCAGGTGAGAGATTCAAAAGACCCAAGGTTGAGGACAAATGGGATCAGAGACTTTAAAACAAGGAAAGGGGCCTGCTATATATAATGTTGGGGTACATATGGCCCTTTTCACTACATCTATATCTTTGGGGGTAAATACCAAGTAGGGCAATTCCATGTCATAGGGTAGCTCTATTTTAACTTTTTGAGGAATCCCCACACTGTTTTCCAAAGTGGCTGTACCAACTTGCATGCCCATCAACAGTGTAAGAGGGTTCCCCTTTTTCCACAACCTCTCCAACATTTGTTGTTTCTTGCCTTGTCAATTTTTGCCATTCTGACTGGTGTAAGGTGGTATCTCAATGTGTGTTTTTTTTAAGATTTTATTTATTTATTTGACACAGAGAGGGAGATCACAAGTAGGCAGAGAGGCAAGCAAAGAGAGAAGAGGAAGCAGGTTCCCTGCTGGGCAGGGAGCCCGATGTGGGGCTTGATTCCAGGACCCTGAGATCATGACCTGAGCCAAAGGCAGAGGCTTTAACCCCCTGAGCCGCCACGCGCCCCCTCAATGTGGTTTTCATTTGAATTTCCCTGATGGCTAATGATGTTGAACATTTTTTCATGTGTCTATTACTCAGCCATCAGAAAGGATGAATACCCAACTTTTGCATCAGCATGGATGGGGCTGGAGGAGATTATGCTGAGTGAAATAAATCAAGCAGAGAAAATCAGTTATCATATGGTTTCCCTTATTTGTGGAACACAAGGAATAGCATGGAGGACATTAGGAGAAGGAAGGGAAAAATGAAGCAGGGCGGGGGGGGGGGATTGGG
>LNAC01000715.1:740-49614 GCA_002007465.1 Ailurus styani | reverse complement strand
AAAGAAAAAGAAAGAGGGTCTTGCTGACTGGTAATATCACTTACCTGCTGTCCTGCTTGACAACAAAAGCTTCAGAGGCTAGTAGACCTGAAGTTATCTCAGACACTGGTGGCCTCTTACTTTCTTCCCCACGTACCTTTTAACACTGGGGTGTAACTCACTCAGCCTGAAGAGGATGTCTGATTTTAAAATACCAGTTTTGTTACTTGGGGAAAACCAGAGAAATAAGATACCAATGGAAAAAACTGCTTCACTGTTGACTAGAGCTTAATGTATTTTGGAGCTCCAGGGAGGTGATTGTGCCACTCATCCACGCGTGCTGTCTTACCTGCCTATTCACTTGTGCTTGGCAGCATTGTGATAATTACATGTATGTGTGTGTGTACCTGATTAAATTGTGTCTTACTGAGTCCCATGCGAAATGGGATTTGATAATGCTCTCTAGGCTGTAGAAAGTAGTTTAGCTGGTTAAAATTCAATTCCTTGTCACTGTTCTACCCCCTAACCCCACCCAATTCTTTTTCTCATGTTTACATTGTTGTTTCAGGTTAGCAATAAAGTTGAATTACTGAGAGACACCCTGATGGCTTTTTCTGAAGGACAGGAAAACAAAATATAATAGAGAAGGAAGTATTTCCAGTAGGGAATGCCTAGTGCAGCTATAACACAGAACTGCCTCTGTGATGGATGGTATCTGCTAGTGTAGCCCAGGGTGGGCTCGTTCCAGGCTCCATGGAGGATGCAAGATCAGTCTACCAAGTATGGTTTTTCTAGCCAAAGACAACTTCACTTAGAGGCGTAGGAACGGAAGACTGAGAAGTAGGCTAGGAGAACCAGATTTCTGGAGTCGCACAGGTTTGTGGGAAGATAGTTGTGGTCTATTTCCACCAGCTGATGGCTCTACAGTGAAAGCTCCTCTTGAACTTGACTGTCAGTAGGTGAGGACTAGATAGGCCACTTCATGTCTGTAAACAGCTTGGGTAGCGTCTCTGATTGATGAGGGGCCTGGTCCAGAGGCAGAGTCCAGGAACTACAGGAATTAGACAATTCATAAAGATACCCCATTGGAAGAAGAGAAATGTAAATGCCAAAGAGCCATGTTTTAATCTGTAATGGATGCCAAAGAAACCAAACTGTAATGGTGGATAGCCAAAGAACCTGAAACTTTGAGCCAAAATATGAGCGGACGTGAGACAGACCATAAAGATCTAGAGGCAAAGATTGTAAGTGGATCAGTGATGTGACATCTGAAAAATTGGCTCTGATTGGAAATTACCAAATATAACAGGATTTGGTATTATTTCCAGACTGGACCTGGGGGTAGCCCAGTGGCCACCTATAGACAGAGTGAACTGATTGGGAGAGACAGTGAAAGCAAGCATCTGCCCAACTCTGAGGGTTCATAGGGAAATGGAAGAGTGGTGGAAAGACTAGCAAGTGTAGCTCATACACCTGGATTATATGACAGTAGGAAGTGCAGTTAACCTGTGTGGATTTCATCTAGATTGGGAAGTTATAAATGCTCTCTCATGTGTTTTATAAGAATCAAATTGGAAAATATGAGTATATGATAAAATGCTATTCACATGTCTAATGTTACATTTTTGCAATACTGTAATTAAATGCAGATAGAATTGTAACTTTTTTAAAAAGACATTTCCACATTATTCTTTTTCTTGGGAGTATTTTCTCTTCAAAATACTCGAGAAATTCACTGAGCTTTGGGTATGTCTTGCCTTCTTAAACACTTGTAAGATAGCCTTTGCTCTCCTCTTCTGTAAAACACCTGTCAAATGTTTGAAAAATATTAAGATTAGAAGAATCTTTTACCAATTAGGTCTAATTAATGCATAAATCTAGAATCAGAAAGAGATATATATTTGATTTCAAAACAAGAGGGTTGTGAGCCCTTCCTCTTGGATTTCAGTGTCTTTCACCATGTAGCCCCATTCATTAAATGTTCTGGTTTCCCACTATTCCCACAAATAATCTCTCTGATATCTATGGTGGGTGCCTACTCAGGAAGTCAAATTGAAAATTAGACCATGTTTTCTGACATTTGCTTATTATTTCTCATTTGTTTCTTTACCTCACAGTGTTGCTATGAAGTTCAAATGAGGGACTTATGTGGTCATGCTTTGTAAGCCATAAAAGGCTGTCGAACATGTAAAGAAAAAGTTAAATATTGGAAGATACAGGTTTAAGATCCCTTCCTGCCACACATGAACTGTGTAACTTTAGGGAAGTCTTCTGTGGATCTTACTCTCTTTATTAGATAAGAAAGTCTCTATCTAGATAGTGCCTAGATAGAGCTCATCACTTCTGTCCTGTCAACCACATTTTATGTGGTTGTTTTATGTCAACCACATAAAAAAATGATTATTGTCTTTTTTTATTTTATTGTCATTTTATTGTCAATTTTTACTGTTTGGAGATAGCTATTTACTGTGTATGTTTATGTACTTACTGCTCTGATTTCATTCATCTACCCATGTATTTGAGAAACATCTATTATTTGAAATTACTTAAATAACATGGATTTATTAAAAATACCCATTAAAATAATATATATTATAAAATGTAATTTTCAGTGACATAAGATGTTATAGTATATTCTTCAAAACATATTCAGTTGATAATCTAAAGGAACTTTCCCCATGTTTTAATCCTGTGAGGTAATCATGCAGGATTTGGCACCACAACTTTTAGCTTTTATTTTGAACAGAAACACTCTTACTCATTTTTTCCCAATGTATCTCTCATTCTTAAGGACATTTACATTACTATATCAGGCATTTCTTATTTTATTATAATACCGACTACATATACATAGCTACTATTATTAGGATTCTACTATGAATATATTATATTTCTTTTTTTCAAAAGGATTTTAAGTTCCTTCCATTTTTTTTTTGATCTTCTTCAAAAAGGATTTTCATTTTACTCATGATTGTCAGGTATAACCTGATTATTTGGTCAAATAAATATAACATTGTATTAATTAGTCTGTGACAGATTCTTTGTGTAAGGTTCATAGTCTTCTTGGATTTATTACCTTTTCTATCTCTAAAATCTACAGCCATTTGTGATTTGGTGATAAATGCAAATTAGCAGAATGATAGATTAGTTTTTTTTTTATTTCATTTGTATAATCAGAATGAATTTTGGGTTCATATAATCTTATATAAAAAAGTAGATATACTCAGGCCTTAAATTATTAAAAAATAACACTGAAGTGTTTTAAATTAGTTAACCTTAAGATATTTTTATTAATAGCTCCTTTTTCTGTGTGTGAATATGGCATTATCTCATGTATTCCTAATAGAACATCTTAAGTAGCTATAATCTACCTTAATTTTCTTACTTGATTAATCACGGTTTTATCATTTGAACTCCGAATATTGAGAAAGCTGCAGCCCCATCTGCTAAAGGACAGTGTCTGTTGCCCAAAGAAGAGATATAAATAATACATAGTAATAGACAGCATACCGAAGCCTTCTATGTCTTTAGCTACTAAGTGGTGATAAGTCATCCAAACCCACTCTTACCTGTTTGCGCACATATAGCGTATGACATAGAGATTTATTTGAGGTAGCTTGGATTTATAGAATAGCAGTCAAACACACACTCACGAGTACAATAGATGCTCCCCTTCTTGACTTCTGTGCAGCTGATTTCTTTGAGCGCATTGGGAAAGACTTGTCCTTCCTCCCCCTTGGGTTTCTTTAGTTCAGTGTCATGCCTGATTAATAACTCAAAAAACAAAACTAAACAAAAACTCCTTCTTCTGTTTTTAGCAGACATTAAATTATTTCATTTGATACAGAAACCCAGCAGAATAATTACCCAAGTCCGTGCTACTTTTAGTACTGGGAAAGCCCAGGGTGACAGAATTGATAGATACCTTTAATACTAAAATCAATTAACCCACAAGTCTTTATTGATTTCAATGGCCACTAAGTGCTGTATGGGATTCCTAAGAAAGACGAGGCATCATCTCTCACACTTAGAAAATCTTCGGAGAACGAAGAACAGCACATGTGAAGCAAATTAGAGATGTACAATTCCTTAACTATCTTTGTGAACCTGAAAAACCTTTACCTTAGTTTTTTTTTTAAGATTTTATTTATTTATTTGACAGAGAGATCGCAAGTAGGCAGAGAGGCAGGCAGAGAGAGAGGAGGAAGCAGGCTCCCTGCTGAGCAGGGATCCTGATGCAGGGCTCGATCCCAGGACCCCGAGATCATGACCTGAGCCGAAGGCAGAGGCTTAACCCTCTGAGCCACCCAGGCGCCCCTACCTTAGATTTTTTTGTCCATCTTGATCAGTCATGAAGATTGATACATTTATCTAAATATGTAAATTTCTTTATCTCTGGTTATATTATCTGTCTGTGTGTCTGTAACGTTGAATGAGCAATGAGCTGTGTCATGAAGATGAACCTTCTGTAATCTTGCTCTTGGCTGTCTGTCCCTTAGATATATACACCTCACTCCAGCCCTGACAAAATTTGTTCAAATTCTGGCTCTATGCCATGCTCTCTCAGGCCTTTGAACTTTTACACAATAGCCTTTCTAACTGAAATATATAGTCTTTCCCAAATTTTCTAAAAATTTCCAACAACTTATTCATTAGATCTCTAAATTTAAATGTCCTCTCTTCTAGGTGACATGTCCTCATACATCCAGGCTGGTGGACTAATGATAAATTTTAGTTCATAAATAAGGTCTCATAGAAATATGCATTTCTTCAAATAAATGAGTTTATTTTTATTTTAAAAAATATTTACTTGAGAGAGAGCACATGCGCATAGAGCGAGAGGGAAAAGCAGGCTCCCACTGAGCAGAGAGCCCAGTGTGGGACTTGATCCTAGGATCCTGAGATCATGACATGAGCTGAAGGCAGATACTTAACCGACTCAGCCACCCAGGCAGCCCCAAATAACTCAGTTTATATTCTATTTTTAATCCTCGGTCTGATGTGGAAATGACAATTATCTATAAATTCGACCCCTTTCTCCTTCTTTGAAGGAGATTTTGTCATTAGCATTATCATCATTATCGAGCACATTGTTAATCCTCATTGCAACCCTGGAGATAGATACTAGTATTATCTGTATTTTACAGATGAGAAATAACAATTACAGAGAGTTAAATCGTTTTCATGGTTAGGTTGCAAACCTATACGGTGAATTCAGAGACTGTGCATTTAATCACTCTGTTACACTGTGTATGGCCAGGGCATCAGTGCAGCAAGGCGGCGTGCGAATAATACTGAAAGTTATCTGTCCATGCAGGTACTCACCAAGTCATCCAGCATGCCATCTTGTTCTGGATCAATCACTTTAATAAGTCACCAAGGAGATATCTCTCATTCTCTTTTAAATGTTCTTTTTAAGTGATGTCTGTTCTCTATTTCCATGCTATTCTTGGGCACCCAGGAATATGTCTGCTTCACCATCACAGTGGATTGAGGAAATTGCTATCAATCTGTCTACCATTATGTCTGTCTGGAACCAATGAAGAGTCTTGTCCTCCCTTGGGGATCTAGTTGGCTTCTATGTAAGAATCAAGGAACCGCTGCTGGATCCAACATATTCACTTGGTGTTTTGTCCTATGAACTAGTCCACGAGGTATCTTTGTCTGGGACTCTGTCACATCTGCTTGTTTAGGAATTTCTCCACCCTCTATTCTTTTCCTGTATCTAAGGATCATTTTCTTGTCTTGTTCTTTCTCATGATGCTTCCCTCTGAATCATGTTTGTGCACCAGGAGTCCTTTCTGTTTTCTCAGGGCCTGGATATTTGATATTCAAAAGGCAGGAAAAGAGGCCTTTTCCTCTGCTTTCTGTAACACCATCCCGTCCTCAAGGCAGTGAGAATAGACCTGCCCGGCTGCCTGCATGTGAGGAGGCACAGCATGGGAATATGAACTCCCGTATCAAAGAAACTATCCTCCACTGAATTGTATTTCTTGACTGTCAGATTTCAAAGCAGCCTGGATGTGCCCCATACAAGTTTCATGCCTTATTTTAGGTCATATGCTGCCTGTCTTACCATAACTTAAGCTCTGTGAAGGCAGAGAATATACCTTTTATTTTCACTACTTGATCGGTGGTAAGTTCTTCATTAAAAATTGATGGATAGGGGTGGCTGGGTGGCTCAGTCAGTTGAGCGTCTGCCTTGGGCTCAGGTCGTGATCCCAGCGTCCTGGGGTCAAGCCCCATATCGGGTTCCCTGCTCGGTGGGGAGCCTGCCTCTCCCTCTCCCACTCCCCCTGCTTATGTTTCTTCTCTCACTGTGTCTCTGTCAAAAAAAAAAAAATCTTAAAAAAAAACGATGGATAAATCAGTAAATCATCTAATTGGCTCAACATGGAAGCCATTTAGCTTAGCGAATATAAGAGCCTTCTATGACTTGAAAAAAAACCAAAATGCCCATTTTGAATTGGGTGGGCTAATTCAATTTATAGTCATAGTCTTAGTCTCTGGCTTTGCTCTCTCTCTCTCTTTCTCTCTCTTTTTTTGAGAGAGGGGATAAAATATACTTCTTTTCCTTCTAAATGACATCCAATGAAAGGGAATAAGAAACCCTACCTACCAGTGTGGTTGTGAGAACTACAGAAACTCTTGACATAAACAGTCTACTTAAATACCTATGTTAAGAGACTTGATCAGACTTAACATAGCTTCAGAAGTCTAAGACCACGTTCCTGGGACAATCTTGTCTCCTTTTCAGTTTCTGTCTGCAAAAACTCAGGGATGGCAAAAGAATTTGATTTGTTATAGCCAATTCTGGATGACAGTCCTTGGACTTCCCTTTTTTAGGGCATTTACTAAGAAAAGGCTTACAATTTTGAGTTCTTTCTCTCTTTGAGACGTATGTATATCACCTACAACTCAGGAGTGTCTTTCTCAAAGATCTGAAAGCCATTACTTTTGAAATATAACAATCAGAATGGAGATAGGGCCTTTGTCTTCCAGTCTCTGTGGGAGAATAGGATACTAAAATCCGTAACTGCCAGTGAGCAGACCCACTGTCCTAATCACATTTACATTGACTAACCCTTTGTAATTTTCCACTTGAGTCCTTACTTGTTCCCCTTCCCTGCATCTTCATTCTTCCTTCAAGATACCTAGTCACCTCTCTGCAGGTCAAATTGAGTGAAATTGAGCTCTTTCCCCTACTGTCAGTAGTTACTGCATAAAATCTGTTTTCACAGCTTCAACTAATGTCTGGCTTTATCTTAGACAGTTATCACATCTCTACATGTTTGTTATATAATGAGTAGAGGTCTTGATTTTCAAGAGGAGTACAGAGAAGTTAGAAGACAGGGTTCACACAGTGATAGAAGTAGAGCATCAATTTTTTAAAAAGATTTTTATTTATTTCAGAGAGATAGCACAAGTAGGCAGAACATCAGGCAGAGGGAGAGGGAGAAGCAGGCTCTCAGCTGAGCACGGAACCCAATGTGGGGCTCGATCCCAGGACCCGGGGACCATGACCTGAGCCGAAGGCAGATGCTCAATGACTGAGCCACCCAGGTGCCCCGAGCATCAATTTTAAAGAAGAGTTGGGACTGGAGGGAATTATGTTAAGTGAAATAAGTCAGAGACAGACAATTATCATATGGTTTCACTCATATGTAGAACATAAGGAATAGGATGGGGGACCACAGGGGAGGGGAGGGAAAACTGAATGGGAAGAAATCAGAAGGAGACAAACCACGAGAGACTCTGGACTCCAGGGAAAAAACTGAGGGTTACAGAAGGGAGGGGGATAGGGGGGACGGGGTAAGCAGGTGATGGGTATTAAGGAGGGCACATGTTGTGATGAGCACTGGGTGTTACTCCAACTAATGAATCATTGAACGCTAAAAAAATAAAAATAAAGAAGAGTTGGGAAACTAATCATATTGGAAATGTTTCTGTAACTTCTGCCCTATGTGGCTTTGTGATATTCGTGCCCCACGAGGCATGGAATATACAGAGATAAATAATTTGCTGAACACATGCTAGGATGACTGCTTTTATGTAAACACCTGATTTCACGGTAATGTCAATGAGGGAGACTTTGTCTCTTTTCCAGATCTGGCACATTTAAAATAAGTGACTTTCAAAGGCACTTTTCAAGTCATTTGGCCTCCAGACCTGGACAAAGATATGCCAGAGATTCAGTGGCTTTGTCCATGCAACCAAACTGACTAACTAGTCCATCCTGCTTCAGAGATCATTAAAAAAAAGTTCAACCTAGGATCTAGTAGTAACACTGTCAGCATACAGAACATTCTGGAATATGAGCTTCATTCTCCATTTGGGCTCTATACATTTGTAGAGGTACTTTGTAGCACCAGTGACAGAGTGAGATGACAGGGTAAATGTAAGTAAGAATTGTAAGAATGAAGAGACTGTTATCTCTAAGCTCATTTCTGCAGTAGTAGTCAAAGAATGATGCAGTGCACATACAACTGGAAAGGGCTTAAGGAAATTTTCTTATCCTTTTTTTTAATTTTTTTTAATTTAAGGAAATTTTCTAGTCTGTAAGGAAGGGTGAGGAAGAGCTGGTGTTTCAGCTTTCCAGCTGAAAGACATTGGAGAAAGTATTTAACTTTCCTGAGCCTTTGTTTCCTATCTGTAAAATGGCAGTAAGTGTTCCTATAATATTATTGTATTAAATTAGATAATGTTCAGCACAATACCTGGCAGCTGGTAATACTCAAAGTTTTACCTAACTGCTCCAATGTCATCCTCATCCTCATCCTCATGACTGTCATCTCACCAGGGCTCACCAAACGAAAACCAGCAGGCCAAGTCTGGTCTGTGAGTTGTTTTTGTAAATGAAACTTCATTGGAACATGGTAATACCCAATTGATAACATATTGCCTGTGGCTGTTTTTGCTCAATAACATAGCAGAGATGAATAGTCGGAATAGCGACATTTATAGAAAAAGTCCGTTCACTCTGATCAGTGGTTCTGAAAGTCTAATGCGATGGAAGGGCCGAAAAGCAAACTCTGGTTTCTACCCCTGTCCTTGTTGCATTTTATGGTTTTGCATATGATTTCATATGATTTTATTATAGAAAAATTAAGGAAAAGAGAAACTAGGAGTAAAGTTGAGCATATTAGGCTGGTGACCTTTTTTTTTTTTTTTTTTTTTTTTTTTCNTTGTCCCTTTGAGTTGGTAGATGGGTGCAGGAAGAAGGGATAGAAGGATATATCTGATAGGTTGCATTGTCCGGATAGAGGCATGTTAGCAAATAGGGATATGGAGTGTCTGTGGAACTGTAAGTAGTTCGCACTTGCTGGAGCATCTAGAACGAAGTTGGGAGCACAGAATCGGAAGACAGAATTAGGCGGCTGGGTGGCAGCTAAATCATGCTTGCTACTGGATATTAAGGGGCCCTTGGGATTTTTTCGTGTAGGAGACAGGGAATTTCAAAAAGTAGAAAACAAAAGTGACGTCCTCAGTTTTTATTTTGGGTTGGCTCACTTGGCAGCAGTAATGCACAAATAAATATCAGAGAATGAAACGGAGGTGGGGAGAAGAGCTGGGAAGTGATATTGGAGGCATGGATGACATGTCAAGTAATACAGTACTACCTAGACTAGAAAACTTTGGAAGATTTAGGCTGACTAGAAAGTCAGTATACCTTTTATTTTCTGGATTTTGAATTCATTTATTTTTAATTTATGCAAATCCAAGTCCAGAGAGTGACCATGTCTTATGAAGAATGGATTTAGACTAGGACATGGTCCTTTCCAGTCAGAATGGAAGTATCCACACAGGATTCTGTGAATGCCAGCCCCATGGTGGTAGTAGTAGTAACTGTTAGACTTTATTTGTTGAATGATAAACTGTGAGCCAGTAATTTAATAGGCATTAGTTCCCACAATACAATAACTGTTTCTGCTGTACAGGTAAGGACACTGGTGGTGAGGGAGGTGGAATAATGTGCCCAAGGTCAAATGGTAGTAAATGGAATAGCTCAGATTTGGACGAAGATCTTATCTCTCTTCCATAGAATGCATGATTCATGAATGCAGAATATTTTATCTTCTTCTGTTTTTAAAATGATGGACATACAGTAGACATTCAATGAATATTTGATAAATGATGAATGAAAAATTTTATGAATAATTTGAAATTTCATGCCCATAACCTTCCATGATACACTACCTCCTCAGTATTATAAAATTTTGGCCCTGCTCATTCATTGCTCAAAAAGGATCCAGATATTTTTTCTTGGCCTAAAATTTTGTCAGAGGATTCAGTTTATCTGGAAGTTACTTAAGTCCCTTAATTCTGTTAGCTCAACATATTCATACTACATTTTATAGGTGACCAGTAAGTTTAGCATTCATCATCTCATTTAATCTTCATGACAACCTTATGAGCTATTTTTTCTATTTTATAGATGAAACACCGTTTCAGAGCAGTTACCTGCCCAGAGTTACACAGTTAACAGTCCAGGTCTCAATGTCCTTTTTCCACTCTGTCATAATTTATTATGTAAGGAGATGAAAAAATCTTAGAGCTTGGAGGGATGCAAAAAAAATTTTTTTTGTTCATTTTTTATTGAAGTATAATGTATATGTGTGTATATATTTTCTTTATATATATATCTGAAGTGTACAAACCATAATTGTACAGCTCAATAAATTGCCATACACCCATGTAACCAGCACCCAGATTAAGAAGCAACAGAATATTATTAGTGCCATACGATTTCTCTTGTGCTCCATTCACCTCTCTCCTAAGGGCAAAGTATCCTATCTTCTAATAGGATGGATTGATTTTGCCTGTTTTGTGTTTTATATAAATGCAAACAAAAAGTATGTGTTCTTATGTATCTCACTATTTTTGCTCATTATTAAGTTTGAGAACTTCAATAATATTGTGTGTAGTGTAGTTATTTGTTTATATTCATGGCTTTAGCATATTTTTTGTATTTGAATATAGCACCATCATTTAAAAACATCTATTCCAGTGTTGAATGTCATTTGGGTAGTTTCTAGTTTGATAAGTGAAATTTATTTGATTTCAAATATTTCTGCTGCAAAGATTCTTTTTTTTAAAAGATTTTATTTATTAGAGAGAGAGAGAGTATGAGAGGGGAGGTCAGAGAGAGAAGCAGACTCCCCTAGGAGCTGGGAGCCCAATGTGGGACTGGATCCTGGGACTCTGGGATCATGACCTGAGCCGAAGGCAGTTGCCTAACCAACTGAGCCACCCAGGTGGCCCTCTGCTGTGAAGATGCTTATATAATGCTTTTTGGTAAACACACGTAGGCATTTCTGTTTACTGTATAATTAGCAGTAGAATTTCTGGGTCAAAAGATAAGGTTTTGCCACATAGATTTATACATTTTTTCTCTCTTTTTGTATCTATTTTCTTCTATATTCTTAGCGATTAGTTCAGGCTTAATTATGTTCCGTAGAATTAGGAATGGTGTAAACAGGTATATTTTGGGGGAAGCTGGGCCTGGTTAACTGTTACATACTTTAAGAGGTGGTCAGGATATCCCATTTGCTACTTCTACTCTATTGGAATCCTGGAACGGTGGTGTATCTGCGTCGTGAAAACCACTTACTTCATTTTGTTCTGTTCCTTGGCATATTGGTCAGCCTCACTTTTTCCAGTTGGATTGTTAAAAGGCTCTTGCTCTAGAGAATGTCAGATCTTTTGAGGACTCATACAACCATTTATTCAGCATCTTATTAATCACTGAGTTGTCTCCCCTGTGTATTAGTAAAACATAAAGGGAAAGGACCTAAAAAAAAATCTGTTTGCCCTTTGTCCATTATGTGATTTCTCTCCTCCTCTGTGTGGAACTTTTCCTACTGACTTTGCATTTCTTTCTTCTCAGTTGCATTAGATATTAGAATATTTTTCTCAGAGGCCAGTATAATCTTAGCTGAAGGTTAACCTTGGGCCTACATAGATATGCATATGGACTGGGAAGTAGGGAATTCCTTCTGTATTTTGTACTTAAACATAGAAATAATTAAGGATTTTTAAGGTACACCATGGGTTTATCAAGTGTTTGGTTCTGGATTACGTAGAAATCCAAGATGAGATAGGACACTTGGACAATAATAAATTTAAACTTTTGCCCCACACATTAATGTCAGAGGGACTGAAATGTCAGGATCAGGAGAGATTTGTGCCCAATACTGAGGTATTAGCCTTTCTAAGATGTAGTGAAAATTTTTCTAGCTGAGTTAAGACACTGCAAAAACCCTATCATATCCAGGACTCTGAATTTATGGCATACCAAATAAAATCATCTAAAAACCAAAATAAAGAATAAATGAACAACAAAAAGCAGTATCAGACCTATAAATACAGAGAACAAAGTGATGATTGCTATAGGGGAAGGAGTGGAGAATGGGCACAGTGGGTGAAGAGGTAGGAGGGGTAGGAGGTACAGGATTCCAGTTATGGCATAAATCGTGGGAATAAAACATACATCATACAGTGTATACAGTCAGCGGTATTGTAGTAGTGTTGTATGATGACCAATGGTAGCTATGCTCATGATGAGCATAGCGTCATGTATAAACTTGTTGAATCACTGTGTTGTAACCCCGAAACTACTGTAACGTGTGTCAACTGAAAACATTTTTCAAAATCATCTAAGACTTGCCCAAATATCACCTATAATAATATGTTAAAAAGAATTGGAAAATGGATAACCTACCTTGTTTCAGAAAGGTAGATGGAGGCAACACTATCTTCTCTATTACATAAACTTTTGAGACCATGGCTACTAAATCATGTGCCCTTAGAAGTGAGAAAATGATAGAAAAAAAAATTGTTATCTGATTGCTGCAACTAGTTAACGTCACTTAGAGAAAAGTGGGTTGTATTTGATTCAGAGAGCAGTTGGGAATATAACCAGATACAAGTATGGTCTTGGGTTAAATACTGATGTAGATAACAAGTCATAAAGAATATTTGGATGCAGTAGGGAGACACAGAGTATGATCCAGAGATAGAGAGATTACAATTTACTGAAATGGGAAACAAGTTTTGCAGAATGGCATGCATTCCGTGTATGTGTCTAAAGGAGATTATAGAGATTATAGATTATATTATAGATTATAGATGGTTTTTCTATTCTATGAGCTATAGTGCTTATTCCACAAATTACCAAACAGTGTCTACTACTTAAAAAAAAAAACCCTGCTGTCATTGAATATAGAAACTTGGAAATCTGGAGCAGAAATTTGGTAAGAAATGGTAGGCCCTGCATTCTAAGAGCTCATGATTTAGTGAGATTGTTAGGAATGCAGAGAAAGAATTTGAATTTATCTATTTTTTATTTTTTTTATTTTATTTTTTTTTTTTTAAGATTTTATTTATTTATTTATTTATTTCACAGAGGGAGAGAGATCACAAGTAGTCTGAGAGGCAGGCAGAGAGAGAGAGGAGGAAGCAGGCTCCCTGCTGAGCAGGGAGCCCAATGAGGGCCTTGATCCCAGGACCCTGAGATCATGACCTGAGCGGAAGGCAGAGGCTTTAACCCACTGAGCCACCCAGGCGCCCTGAATTTATCTATTTTTTAAAAAGTCACTTTTAGTGCAGAGAGAAAAATAGAAATAAATTTAAAATACTTTTCTATAGTTTATGAATACCTTAATAAATTAAGGTAAAACACTTAACATCTTTTATATAGATGTTTATATAAGTGCTGATAGATACTTATTAAAAATGGATGTGTAGGTAGAAATTTATTAATGTTTTCAGTAGATAGGAAAAGTATGAACAGAATCTTAATTAAATACCTTCATGCATATGCATTAAATATGCTTAAGATTTCAGATATTCCCTTCTGGTTGAAAAGAACCATCCTGGGAAACAAGTTTTGCAGGGTGACATATATTTCATGTATGTGCCTAACGTCATTTTAAAGTTCACTGGGATTTATATTGCAATTAAACTAAATTGAAAAATATAAAAGTACACAGAAAAATCAGGTGTAAGAAGCTAAGGCAAAGGACAATTCATATTATTATTATTATTTGCTTTAAAATGACCCTAAAATGTCAGGGTTTTCTAGTAAAAAAGGAAGACTTCACTGATGTGATTGAAATTTTTGATTTAGGAATAATTCAGAAACAAAAGAGAAGGGGGTCCTGGGTGGCTCAGTCATTAGGTGTCTGCCTTTGGCTCAGGTCATGATCCCAGGTCCTGGAATCCCCCACATTGGGCTCCCTGCTCAGCAGGAGACCTGCTTCTCCCTCTCTCACTCCCCCAGCTTGTGTTCCCTTTCTCACTGTCTCTCTCTCTCTCTGTCAAATAAATAAATAAATAAATAAATAAATAAATAAATAAATAGTCTTTAGAAAAAATAGAAAAAAAAGAAAGCGAGAAAAGAGAAGACAAGGATTTGGAGGGTGGTAAACCCTTGAGTGATGAGCTGCCTCGACTGTGGGTTTTAGTTAGGCAAGGAACAGTTCTGGAAATCCATGGACCTATTTTGAACCATAGAATTTGATGTCCAGGGATGATAATTGAGTCCTTGGAGACAAGGAGAAAAAGAAATAAAAAGAAATAAAGTTTTTCATTTAGGATGCAATTTATTAAGAGATACTACTGCCTTAATCTCTTCCCACTGTTACCTTAAAGGAAACACTAATTCTAATAAAATGAAAAACACAGTTTCAAGCATTTCCATTAGATTTTTTTGGTAGCTTTACTGTATGTTGACTGGTCATAATGATTTTCTGGGAATATAAAAGCAATTCCAACAAAGAAAACAGGTCACCTTCTCTGTTGAACTGTGTGTATGCAGCAGGGGAAAGGTAGTTGGAAACATTTAGTGCCAGTGATTTTTTTTGTAAAGCAACCAAACATTTTTCTTCCTATTAGACAGAGGTATCTTCCCAAACACTCCCTCCCAGATTGAGTCAATTCACCAAAGAAGTTTCTGATACTGTTGAGATAAAATAGTAAGCATTTCAGAGTAACGGTTATCTTAAAGTCGACATGTGCCCTGGGAATAAGGAGTAGAGATGGCTGATCTAGTCATTTCTTACAGGTAGATAAAATACTCCAGGAGCTGAGATACTGTGAGCTCTCACCCATAGGGAAGACATACTTGAATATCTGTAGTATATTTGAGTTCTACCTCTTTGGCTACTTTAGTTTTTTTCTTCTTCTTTTTAAATGGAAGGCATGCCTTATTCTATAGAAAATTATGCTGACAGTGAAACAAAAGACTTAATCCTGCACATTGACTCCTCAAGATTCTTTACAAATAGTCTTTCAGCCACCCTGATGATCAGTCCATGCATTTGATGAGCAGATGCACTGCTCTGGTTTGTACTACATCACAGACATTGTCTCTGATAAAATATGAATAGTGATGAGAATGCAAGAGTACAGATTTGGGAGTTAGATTCTCTGGGTTCAGCACCTGGCTCCACCCATTACTTGTTGTGAGATCTCGGGCAAGTTCCTTAATTTCTCTCTTTCAGTATTCTTGTCTGTGAAATTAGAGTAACAATGGTATCTATCCTCCTTTATAAAATCGAGATGATAATAAAAAGGTTTATTAAGGATTGAGTAAATTTAAAAGCACATAGAATAGTAAATAACACATACTGCGTGTTTAAAACATTAGATAATATTTTCATGAGCATCATATCAATCTGTATGTAGTATTCTTCCTTCCATCATACTCTTTTTTTAAATTTTTATTTATTTATTTATTTATTTTAATTTTTATTCTTTGCCCCAGGGGTACAGGTCTGTGAATCGTCAGGCTTACATCTTTCACAGCATTCACCAAAGCACAAACCCTCCCCAATGTCCAAGCAAATACATTCTCATTGACTTTGTTATTAAATATCCCTATTGGATAGATTTGTTGGTAATTGGATTGGTCTAAATTGATATATTAGTTATTTTCACCTTGTGATATATCAGAATTAGCCAGAAAAAAAAACTCAAATTACAAAAATGTTTGTAATTTTTAGATCTTTTTCCAATTATGTAAAAATTCTTGGCTTGTTTTCAAGTATACAAATAGAAATAAGGTAATAAAGGTAGTCATCTAGATAGTCTATCTGACAAATGTTCCTCTTAGCCAAAGTAAATGAATAGTATCTTGATTATAAAATATTACTGTGATAACAGTAAATAATCAAGGTAATATTTTCAGTAAGTCACTTTAAGCTTGTGGAATGATATAAACTCTAATTACAGAAAGTCAAAAGTTGCTTTTGCAGAAGGCAGAGAACTTTCCTAAAATATGACTCAAAAAAGCATTGATTAAACATATGGTCCTGTGTATGTGGATTAACTTGACCTCTTTGGAACATGAACATATGAATATCTCTTCCACAGGCACATCACTTTAGTAAATTATTATTAAAAAGCTGATTTACTGAAAAGATGTAGTTGTAATAACTGGTCTAGATTTTAAAATTTTGTTAACTTTCCAGCTTCATACTTGAGAAAAGTCATGCGTATTCTCTCAGAACATAACAGATACAGTAGACTTCTAAGAATGAAGCCTCAGTAGAATTTCTGTGTTAAAATACTCCAGCTCAGTTATGAAGACATGTTTTGTCTGTAACTCATCTATACACAGAAGGAATCTGAGTGGAAGACTAGGCAATCTTCAGTAAGTTTGATAAAAGTAGATGTCAAGTAATACCAGGTTCTCTCTACCTGAAAAGTTTGTCTGTGAACTGTTAAAACTATTACCTCCAACATTTGGATGCTTTAGATTTCATTGACCCAGTCTGTATGAATTACATTAAATGGGACCTAGCCAGGTCCCATCAGCCATAGTAATTGGACAGTAATCTATATGAACAACTATTCTGACCTGCACCAAATATTTCAAATAGATCATGTGTTAGTATTCTGATCTGGAATAAAAATAATAAGAGCCAGACACCATTGAGAGAATTCTTTCACAGATATTAAATAAAAGGGGAAGTATGAGAAAAAAAATATATATATATTTTAAACCATAGTCACCATAGGCAGCCCTCATATTTGGGAGACATATAGGATAAGTCCCTAAATAGAATCTGAGACTTTCCTGTGATGGTTTTTCTCCCTCACAGGAAGAAATAGTCCTTATAGATTGTGCCAATTGTTTTTTAGCCAAATATGGCAGGTGTCTGTGCCCCATCTGAAAGAGAGGATGTTTTTCTGTCTAATGGAGGAGAATGTATACCATATGGAAATGCTGACAGTCTCTTTGATGAGAAAGTATACTTCCTCTTCCAGATAGCTAGATGATTGATAGATAGTTAGAGATATAGAAAGGAAAAGATAGAAAGAATGAAGAGAAAAGAAAAAAAATGTTATTATTGTATACTGTAAAACTTTGAAAGAAAGCAGTAAATATATGTAACTCAGGACCAGCAAATTCTGCTCTGGGGAAAGTAACACCAAGGGTAAGAACATTCCCCCATTTTCCTTGAACATTCTCTTAATAGCCCAAACCAGGAGTTTGGCTTGTGCCTATGCTAAATACCCCTTAACTGGCCATCCATTCACCCCATGTCTGGAACCCCAGATTGTTCATATTATTGAAAAACCCCTCCTTCAGGCAGACAACAAAGAGTGATTGTGTTATTTTGTTACTGCTTAGTGTAAATTAGCACTTGTAAAAATGTATTTTCTAATCTGGAGACTTTGAAAGACAGGGGTTTTACTTTTAGACTGTCAGTGAAAATGCCTAAGTAACACAGTAAACTTGTTCATTTACCTTTGAAAATATATGTGTAATCAATGTCTACACCCACTACCATAATTACATAATGTAGTTGCCAAGGCAGGACCACACTGAGGAGCTTAAATCAAGCTTATCCAAAGGCAAATTGAAGGAAGAGAATAGAATTAGTTGCCAAGAAATGTCCATAATAGTGAAAATACAGAAAGAGCCCAAAGGTTCATTGACTGATGAATGAATAAAGAAGATGGTGCGCACAATGGAATATTACTCAGCCATCAAAAAGAATGAAATCTTGGCTTTTGCAATGATTTGATTGCAACTAGAGGGTACTACGCTAAGTGAAATAAGTCCGAGAAAGAAAAATACCATGTGATTTCACTAATACGTGGGATTTAAGAAAGAAAAAGATGAACATAGGGGAAGAGAAGGAAAAATAACATGAAAACAGGGAAACATACCATAAGAAACTCTGAACTCTAGGAAACTGAAGGCTGTGGAGAGGAGATGGGTAGGGGTTTGAGGTTATTGGGTGATGGGCATTAAGGAGGGCACTTGATAGAATGGGGTGTATTCTGTAACTGAATGGTGTATGCAACTGACGAATCACTAAATTCTGCCCCTGAAAAAAAAAATTTGCCAAGAGACTTCTGGATCATCTGTAGCAGCTTCTCTCTTGTGTTCAACTGGAATAGATCCCAGTCCTATCACATACCGAGTAGCTCACACATTAACTTGGAACGCAGACAGATGGGGGACTAGGGCCCTTAATCCTTTAAAGTGGGTGCTGAAAAGAACTCATAATGGTGGGATGCTTGACAATGAACTTTGCAGAATTTTCCAGTCACTTCTAGTCAGCGTTCTTTGACTATAAGCAACAGAAAGGAAGTCAGTGCTACATGAGAAAAGCTTTTTTTTTGTAAATGAAACATAAACTTACTGTAAAGATTCAGTATATCTTAAGAAGAAACAAAAAGTTAACCAGATTCAGGAATTAAAAAAGAATAAAATACTGAGGGTTACTGGGGGGTGGGAGGGTAGGGATAGGGTGGATGGGTTATGGATATTGGGGAGGGTTTGTGCTTTGGTGAGTGTTGTGAAAGATGTAAGCCTGATGATTCACAGACCTGTACCCCTTGGGCAAAGAATAAAAATAAAATATTAAAAAAAAGAATAAAATAATTGGGTCACTTTTGAGGACATAAGCTATAGGAATTAATGGATTACTTTGTTGGCATGAATTAACTGTGATTATTGTCTGTACTTATATTACTTCACTTACAATTAATGGTTTTAGGAGAGATACAGAATCCAACTAAGCTCACTTACGTGAGATGCCACTCATTGCTGTTGGGGTGCGGAGGATGTCTTGTTTGGTAATCCCATTAAAATTACAACAGTTTTCAACAATTTTGAATTGATTCAAAAGGACACTGGAGTATTGCTGCTAGAATAATGCTAATGGATAATGGAAAACAGGGGAACAAATACACATTATATCAACCATCCTTAAATTAACTTTGTATGTGAGGAATACTAAGACCGTTATGTCTTTTCTCATGTCATTCTTAATGAGGCTCGGTTTTCGTTTTGTGTTAGTACAGGTCTATAGTAGACCCAACCCTAGTGTAAGGCCCTTAGTTCTAATGGGTGGTCTATTTGCTGTCTCAGGTAGATGGCTGGTGTATTCTTTACTCTATGCAACTTTCTCCTGAATGCCCTGCCCCACAGTTTTGAGACATTTTGACAGCCTGGAACTCTGCTCTCTGCTCTCCCTATTGGCTCAGTGAGACCACTGTGCTCTACTTGTGTTCTGCCTCCCTCTGCAATGTTCAGGAAATTGTCCCTCGTCAGAAAACTGCAACAGAAGAGGAATTTACCTTAATAATTTACCTTCTCAAGACAAACCATAAGAGACTCTTAATCTCACAAAACAAACTGAGGGTTACTGGGGGGTGGGAGGGTAGGGATAGGGTGGATGGGTTATGGACATTGGGGAGCGTTTGTACTATATTGAGTGCTGTGAAATGTGTAAGCCTGATGATTCACAGACCTGTACTCCTGGGGCAAATAATAAAAAAAAAAAAAAGAGAAAAAAATTTACCTTCTCTCAGGGATTGCTATCATGCATGGCTGTTGTCCAATGCCTGAAAGCAGTTACCTCAAATATTTTGATCAGTTTCAGATATGCATAGCAAAGGAGCTGGTCCAGTACCAGTTACCACATAATGGCCAGAAATAGAAGTCCATGAAAATGATATTTAATGAAAATGTAAGTTCTGAAATATAAGTGCATTCTGTACACTTTTATAATACATTAAAAACATTATTTTGGAGCCCATATGTAGATGAAATTTCATGAAAAAGTAATCAGGGTGATGCACACAGGATTTCAGATAGTAGTTAGTGCAGGTAGGAAAGGCAGGGTTTCAGTCGTCTTGGGGTAGGGCTTACAGGTAGATGTAAGTTATTGCCAGTATTCTAACTTTTATATTAGGTGGTAGTTTCATAGGTGGCTAGCACATTATTGAAATAGACAGTTGTGGATAAATAAATAAATAAAAAAGGGCCTTGTGTTGATTAGTGATCAGTGATGAGATCGTGTCACAAACAAAGCAATATGACTTGTCCAGTGTTCTCCCTGTGAAGCCATATTTTTGAAATTACTTATAAACTGGACCATAGGGATTGTTCTTGTCATTGCTAACAAATTGGAAAATGAAGGCAACGACTAGCAAATTGCAACTCCTTTGTGGAGTTTCTGAGGGACATGTGGCATTTCAGAGGGACACTGAGAAACTCTACCTCTCGTCTGAATTGAGCCCTCAAAACTTCACATGACTTATAATATATTCAGCTCGACTCAACATTCTGGCACTAATGTTATAATGGTTGAGGACAGGGACACTATAACAGCTCTAAATTAGAAACAGCCCATTTTCCCATAAGCAGTAAAGTGTATAAATAACATGTATTATATTTATACAATGAAATACTTACAGCAGTTACCAATGAACTAAATGGAAAAGAATGGACAAATCCTGTTAATATAATACTGACAAAGAAGTCAGACACAGAAGATCACATAGTCTATGGTTCCATGTATGGTCAATCTGTAGTATTAGAAGTCAAGATAATAGTTACTTTTAAGGGACTTCATGGGTATTAGAGTTGGTGGGAAGGAAGGTGAGGGAAGCTTTTGGATCCTTCTGGCATTTTGTTTTGATTTGGATGGTGGTTGAATGGATAGCGCACTTTGTGTTAACGTGACAGTCTGTAAACTTATGTCTGTTGCACTTTTTACATGTATAATATTGTTAAGACCAAGTTTGTTTTGGTACTAAATAGTGTTCAGAAATTAAGCATGTTGTGTTTTCTTATTATGTTCAGCTTGCTGTTTTCTTCAGTGGTGAAGTTTCTTAAGTTGTTTCAAAAGTATGAGCATTGGGATTCTATCTACCTTATGAGGCATGCACAAAAGTGATATTATGTACCCCTAAGCTCAGTGAGAATGACCTGCTTAGTAAGTTTTTTCTTAAGGTAAAGAATGCCTTTTCATTTCTAAAAATCTGCAATAAAAAAAAATAAAATCTGCAATAATTCAGTAATGGCATTCAGATTTAGATTTTCTTTTCCGGTTTGGGGCCTTCAGAAACAGAATACCTTCATTTTCTAATAGCAATATTAACAAGTGGCAGTAGTAATATTACTAAATAAATAAATGAATAAGTAAATCCATCCCAAAGCAAGGTATAAAGATACCTCACATTGTCTTCCCACACTCTTGGTGTAGCTTGTTTAAATTATCGTATAGCAGTAGAACTGTGCAATATTCTGCCCTCCAAATAACAACTCATCAAGACTGCCTGGAGATAAGTGGAAGAAGCACTGATTTGCGCCAAATATTGAGGGCCTTATCTGCTGAGGAAGACCTTTCCAAGGGCCCCTGATATATTTGGCCAATTGAAGATACGCTTTCTGGCTTTGAGCTCTCTTCTTATTGAGTCAACTTGTCTTGAATAAAATAAGTGAGCCCAAAATTTTCTCCTGTTCCAAAGTGATTTATCATAGAACAAAAACTTCAATTTGACAAATCTTTAGCCATCACTCAAAGTGTCTGCTTTCTTTGTAGATGACATTCCATTATAGTCCTGTACAAAAATAATATTGTCAGGAGCTATATTGAATCATGACTTTATTTAATTATTTGGCCTCTAAAAGAAGAGTCCCTTATTAGTATGTGGTTTAGTGTCTTATTGAGTAAAATAATGCTGTTCTTAAGAACAAATTTAAAGCAAGTTGCACTTACATGAGGCTTGGAAATACTAGGTTAACAATGCTGCAACATCTATACTTGACAAATTGTATCACTCTGAACTTGATCAACAACAACGAAAAGACACTACAAGTTTTATGGACTAAGGGGTTTAATAAGGGAACTAAGACTCACAGAAATGTGGACAAGTTTGGGGGAGTGAAGACAGGGAAGACTACATATGAAGGATCAGAGAAATACTCATTACATAGCCTGAAGCACTGGATTTGGGGAACAAAGTCACCAATCATGAGGAAATCTGTATTGCACCATGACTGTGAAGGGGAGTCAAAGAAGGCTAGCTTCTGTTACATTTTGCATTCCAAAGAACACACGAACTTCTTTAACTGAAAAATTCTAAGCTGGGATTGCATGGCAAAGGGGATTCTCTGAAATCTATTTTCTATTCTTTTAAGGGGTCGCTGGTGATGGTGCTATGTTGACAGTATACATTCTGGCACAATGCCCTTTGTCAAGTCAGCATGTATATCCACCCCCTTTACCCATATTTAGGATCCAGATAAAAATACCATCCTTCGGGTGCCTGGGTGGCTCAGTGGGTTAAAGCCTCTGCCTTCAGCTCAGGTCATGATCTCAGGGTCCTGGGATCCAGCCCTGCATCGGGCTCCCTGCTCAGCAGGGAGACTGCTTCCTCCTCTCTCTCTGCCTGCCTCTCAGCATACTTGTGATCTCTCTCTCTCTCGCTGTCAAATAAATAAATAAAATCTTTAAAAACAAAAAAATACCATCCGGCTTCTGCTTAATATGTTCACGTTATCCCCAAATACAACTCTGTGTTTTATACAAAACTGAAGACAAATGTTAATATCAAAAGAAAAACAAAATACATGAAACTATTAGAGTCCTTCCTTATTCCTCAACTGGTTATGTGAGTTGTATTTTTATCTTATTCCATTTTCCATTCTTGGTTTCCTTTGCCTTCTTTTACGACATCAGTATGTCGTGTTGACCCAAACTTTTCAGAATTAAAGCCACTAAATCAGTAGAGACCAAAGTTGCAGGGATATTAAAAAATTGCGAGCAGTTTATTCTCCTTAATAATGAAAAGTTCTTAATTTTCTATTGCTCCTTAAAAAATTACAGCAAACTTAGAGCATACTTTTATCCTTTCACACTTTGTGGGGATCAGCAGGCTAGGCACAGATTGTCAGGATCCCTGGCAGAGTCTTAAAAGGCCAAGGTTGAGGTGCTGGCAAGATTGCATTCTCATTTGAAGACTCAAAAAAAGGAGATCTTTTTCTGAGTTCCCTCAGGTTGTTGGCAGGTTACATTTCCCTTTAGGCCA
Source organism: Ailurus styani (assembly GCA_002007465.1). Taxonomy (NCBI): domain Eukaryota; kingdom Metazoa; phylum Chordata; class Mammalia; order Carnivora; family Ailuridae; genus Ailurus; species Ailurus styani. The sequence goes on along the minus strand of LNAC01000715.1, from coordinate 26,295 downwards.
TACAATTAATAGTAGCTTGCTCCTTCGAAGCCAGCAACACATGAGATAAAAGGAGAGAGATTGCTGCTTCTGGCTTCACTTTGGAGAAGGCCTAGGTCATTTTTTTTAAGGGCTCACTTGGTTATATTAAGCCAGCCTGAGATCACCTCTCTTTTCATAACTTAAACTTGACTAATTAGGGACCTGAATCACATTTGAAAAATCTCACCTTTGACTTGTAGCAGAATAATGATATCCCATTAGTTTTGCCAAATTACATGGGTTAGAAGCAGATTACAGGTGCTGCTCACACTTAAGCAGGGTGGATTACACAAAGACAGGAGGCAGAGGTCATGGGAATGCCTCTGCAGTTTTATATTAGCCACAGTTATTCAGAAAAACAGCACCAGTAGCATCAATTGGTTGGTTGAAAGTGGCTCATGTAAGATTATGGAGATTGACAAGTCAAAATCTGCATTAGCGGGGGTTGGCATACTGGAGAGCCAGGAGAGCTGCTGTTGCAGGGGAAGTCTGAAAGCGGTCTGCTGGAGAATTTCTCTTGGGTGGAGACACTGGTCTCCTTGTTTTATTCAGACCTTCAACTGATTGGATAAGGCCCACCTATGCTATGGAGGGCCATGTACTTTACCCAGAGTTGACTAATTTAGATGTTAATGTCATCTAAAAATACCCTCCAAGTTGACACCTAAAGTTAACCATTACAGATGTGTCTACCACTCTGAAAATTCTAATGAGCAAGTACTTTTTAAATCCTTCTTAACAGGGGACCTGGGTGGCTCAGTTGGTTAAGCATCTGCCTTCTGCTCAGGTCATGATCCCAGGGTCCTGGGATCAAGTCCCACATCAGGCTCTTCCGCTTGGCAGAGAGCTTGCTTCTCCCTTTCCCTCTGCCTGCCACTCCCCCTGTTAATGCACTCTCTCTCTCTCTCTCTCTCTCTCTGCAAATATAAATAAATAAATAAATCCATCCATCCATCCATCCATCCCTCCATCCCTCCATCCCTCCCTAACAAATGAGAAACTCAGGTACAGATAATTTGACCAAGGTCACCCTGGGAGTAAGAAATGATACCAGGGTTTGAATCTGGGTATTATGACTTTATGGTCTGTGTTACCTACTATCCTTTTGGGTAGAAATATAATACCCACCTGGGGCGACCCTTCCTGCTTTTTGAAAGGGATATACCCTTAGGCAGTAACAAAGAAAAAGACACAACAGAGAAATTTAGAATAATAGTTAAATATAGACTTGTGTCCCAAATTTCTGCTGAGTTTTCTGAGGAAACCTGAAGGGCACTGAGAGATGTTAAGCATCTTCTCCATGGCATACATTGTGAAGGCTTTTTATCTATATACATATTTATCCATTTTTTAATCCTCTTGAACACCTAGTGGGAGAGCAATTATTATTCTTAACATACTTGTGAGGAAAAAAAGCTAAAAAGTGATTTGTGAAAAGTCATACAGTTGAAAAGTGGCCAAGCCACAGTTCAGAGACAGTTTGGCTTGTCCTCAAGGACTGAAAGGCCTTTGTGTCATTTCCTTGAGCAACAGTTCATTTATACATATTCTAACAGATTAAAGACCATAACTTGTCAGTAAATAAGCACAGTGCAGATAAATATATTGAATAATGGTGTAGTTGATTTTTCTCATCTTTTTCGTTGTTAATTTTTCTCATGCATATTAATCCAAAATACTTTCTATCTATTCTGTAATTGTGGTCATTCAAGATATGTCTATTCACAAATATTGTGATTAGCTTTTATTGTTAAAATTTGGTGTCAAATATATATTTACCAGGTAACTGTTTTGAAAGTAGTTAGGTGTTAGACTTAGGTCTTCCTCAGTATCTGTTTGCCTAGGACACTATTTTGTATGTTATTTTAAATTAGAAGATTTTTTAAAATTTAAAATCAAATAACATGTAGTGTATTATTAGTTTTAGGGCTCATTACATCACGTGCCCTCCTTAATGCCCACCCCCTGTTACTCCATCCCCTTATCCTGTCCCCTCCAGCAACCCCCCCATTTGTTTCCTGTAGTTAAGTCTCTTATGGTTTGTCTCCCTCTCTGATTTTGTCTTATTTTATTTTTCTATCCCTTCCCCTATGCCTCTGTTTTGTTTCTTTAATTCCACATATGAGTGAGGTCATATGGCCCTTGTCTTTTTCTGACTGACTTATTTCACTTAGCATAATACTCTAGTTCCATCTATGTCGTTGCAAATGGCAAGATTTCATTCTTTTGGATGGCTAATAGTCTACTATATAAATATAGATCATAAAAATTCTAATATTATAATATTGTATTTTATATATACAGTAATATTCCATTCTATAGTTAAATATTATATACATATATAATTATAAATATTTAATGAAATATATAATATATAGTGGAATATATCTAGACACACATATATATACATATATATGTGTGTGTATATATATATATACACATATATATGTATATATGTAGTGGTATGTAATATATACCACATCTTCTTTATCCATTCTTTATCCATTCATCTTTCAATGGACATCTGGGCTCTTTCCATAGTTTGGCAATTGTGGCCATTGCTCCTCTAAACATTGGGGTCCTATGCCCCTTTGAATCACTATGTTTGTATCCTTTGGATAAATATCTAGTAGTGCAATTGCTGGGTTGTAGGGTAGCTCTATTTTTAACTTTTTGGGGACTCTCCATACTGTTTTCCAAAGTGGCTGTACCAGTTTGCATTGCTACCAACAGTGTCAGAGGGTTTCCCTTGACAAAAACAGTAGAACTCTTAAATCCACAAATCAAAGAATACTTCGAGTGGAAGTAATCATATGAACACCAAATTTAAATCTAAATTATCAGCCCAAATCATTTAACGTACGCTTTTATTAAGTTATTGTTGCTATAGCAATTTACATTATTTTGTAAACAAGTCAGGGGATATTCTTCCAGGAATGCCTTCAGTCTCTATAAACTTCGAGGGTTTCATGATCAGTTTCCCACAGGCAGGGTCTGTGTGTCAAGGAGAACCAATTCACAGGTCTTCATATTTTGTTGATGTCTTCCAAAACTGACTTTAGAGCTTGTCTGTGTAGATGAGTCCCTGAGACAGAGCAGCACTGAAATATTCACTGTTGTCTTGAACATGTCGTTACAGATCAGAACTCTGTATTTCATTTATATAGAATTGTCATGAATTTCAGTCAGTGGTTTTGAGATTAAAAACTTGGAAGTCAGATGAATAGTGATGGCACCTTCACCCTCAGCTGACTTCATATTTCAGGAGTTGTGAATTTCTCTGTGTGAGCACAGCACGCAGGTTTGGTGGCCCCGTGCATCTCTTCCCAAGGCCAGTTCTCTTGGCCATCTCCAGTTTGGAACCTCATAAACTAAAAACCCTTCCACCCTACCTTGGAGGCCATGTGATGCAGTTTGGTCAAAGAAACAGAAGTTAATTGTCTTGTGGGAGTGAAAGAATGGGCTTTAAAAAAAAAATGGCTTTTCTGATGAAAGGGACACTCCTAGCTTGTATGAACTCTCTGGCTCCTTTACTTTCTTACTGAATTTAATAAAAGTGTGAATTGCTGTTAGATCTAACAGCTATTCTGAGGCTGAGAGAATGAGAAAGCAGCATGCTAAGCATATGGGTGAAAAGAAAGAACTTTGTCTTTGTGGGTATCATTGGACCACAGAACCAAGGCCAAGAGCTGCCTATCTCCAGGTCTGTTATTGAGGATAAACTGTGTCACTCTTAAGTCTCCTCCAGGTCAATCTCTATTAATCCTTATGTGCTTTAAGTAACAATAATGGTAATATAACATGAAAAAAAAATATTGTGCTTGCTTACTGTGACAGGCAAGTCTCTGTAGGTACTTGAGGCTTATTTGCTGATTTAATCCTCTTAGCCTTACATAACCGTTATTTTATCATGATGCCCACTTTATAGCTGGGGAAACAGAGGTTAACTATGCTCAAGGTCACATGGTTAGCACTGGGCAGTAAATAGGCTTGCCCTGCCCCTGGCGAAGATCCCAGGATGGGAGACAAAGATCTAGAATGAGGGGTTTTCCTTATAAGAGATTCACTCATTTTTCCAGTGTACATAGAGCCATGATGTCGATATGGCAGATCATTCAGGAGCACAGGCTGCAAAGTCAGATCTTGGTTTAAGTTTAAGCTCTGTCACTTACTAGATCTGATCTTGAGTAATAGAGTAAAACTCTCAAAGTCTCAGTTTATACATAGGCTGAATCCGCATCTTCCTGAGGATAGAGAAATATAAAAATATCCTATAGCATTCACCGAACTGTTTATGTGCCACAGTATCTCATCATCATTATCCTCATTCTCATCATCATCATGGCTAACCTCTAATTGAGCAATAGCTATGAGTCAGGTGCGGAGCTACACATTTTATATGTAAAATGTCATTTGATCATCATAGCACCCCTAAGAGTTAGGCACTATTATTTTTCCCTCTTGTAAATGTGGAAAATTGCAATCACACGGCTATTAAGCAATATAGCCAGGGTTCATATCCAAGTGTATCTGATTTCCAAGTTTGTGTTTTTAATCACTGTGCCTTTCTGTCACCAGGAGGCACGAGAAACGTAATAAATAACCAGATCAAGTTTCTATTCCCTGAGGACAGTCTATAGAGGGAGACCAATAAGGAAATAGTATTTTCAGCACCATGAGAAAATGATGCAGAATCAAAGATGGTGACATGATGATGTCTAACTTGTGTCCTGATCTCCTGTTTTGCCAAAAGGATGTTGTGAAATTGCATTGTGTGTCAGAGAGAGTGAGCGAGTGAGAGAGCATACTCACGCTCTTTCCTCTGTTATTGCTTCTCATAGTATGCTGTTGTATGATTTTCCTAGATCACATCTGTCATAGGCAGTTGGGTGTCACTTTTTGGAGAAGAGTAGCAGGAAGTGTGACGGGCTGGCTGGTGTGCAGGGAAGGGGAAAGAAGTCTTCCTCTCCAGTTCAGTCTCTCCTCACCCGTTGAGTTCTGGAGTCACACTGGTTTTTGTCCTTGAAGAAAACAAAGCATGAATTGAAGTCATTAATATTAAAGGTTTTACTAGGGACATATGCTACCCTTTCCAGAAACTCTGGAATGAGGATTGTTTAAGTGATTTAAATTCCCTAAAAGATCATTCTACTGTGTTATTTCAAGACTAATGAGCTGAGTATGAACAGTAGGGCAATGGAAAGAAGGAAAAAAAGGGTATTTGAAATCTTCCTGTGTTTGTCTCAACTCCTTTAGCAGAAAAATTGACAGTTGTCATCTATACTTTATTCTGCCATTGTAACTCAGATCACAATCTTTTCATGTATTTCGACTCTGCAATTGAGTCATAGAATAGCTTGTTCTACTTGCAAAATTTAACAGTTACTTTAAAAATCACTTGGCAATTTGGAACATTTTAGATAAATAAAAGCAAACCTTATGCCCAGGCAAAATATTAATAGGAGACTATGGAACAATCAGTCTTTGCACAGCAATTTGGGAACATATGGTGATACATTCAAACAAAAGGCCACGTTCAAGGTTGAAACAGCCCTTGTGCAATGGGGCCGGGCAGTAACTTATGGCACTCATTATATAAAATGCAACTCCAGGCTTCCTTCTTGGCTCACTGTTTTGTACGTCCACTTTGGGTAGGTAATAAGGAAAGCTGGATATATCCTTAAGAGTTACAAGGCAAAACATCCATTTCTTGGTCATTCATTACTTTTCTGTCCATTCCTTTCTTATGATGTTATTCTGTAAGATGTAACATGAGTGATTTAATGGCCCACCCTAGGTAGGGAGTTGAAAACAACTTTTCTTTGCTATCAACCCAATCCATTCATTCCTTAAGGGAGAAGAACATTGTTTTGGGGTTATCATATTCTTCTAGTGTTGGAATGATATTTGGTTTTGTGTGGTCCTCTTAAAATTATTGCTTTCATATGTTTTCCAGTTCTAGAGAGTTGCTTAAAATACAGTATAATAAGGGCTATAGTAAGGAGATTATTAGATGCTGTGAGAGCTTGTGGGAGAGGAATCAAATCCAAATTTGGATTGTCAGGAAAGGTTTTCTGAGAGATAATTCACATGAAACCAGAATTAGTCATGTAGAACAAGAGGCATAAAAGAATGTTGTAGACAGAGATAACAATGAGAATCTCAAGAGGTCAAAGCAAGAGAGAGAGAGAGTGAGCATTGTGATTTCCAAGTATTGAAATGCGTTTAGTGCAGATGCATTGCTGATTTCCAGGTGGGCATTAGAATTGAGAAGGCTAGAGAAGGTTCTGAAGCTGGAGCATGCGTAAGCCATGTAAAGAAATTCAGACATTATCATAAGATGAGATAAAAACCCTTAGAAGGATTTTAAATGGAAGAGTGACATGAATAAGTTTTTGTTTGTCATTCCTGCTGTGAGTATACAAAGTTGAGGATTTGGATGAAATTTGGACATATCACAGAGTATACTCAAGGATATCGATTACTGAATGTGAAAATGGATTTCTAGTTTTTTTATGACTTCTTCCTCCTCTCTTTTTAATCTGAAACTAGAGTGCCATGTTCATTTAAGAAAGAGAAAACTTATCCTTTTGTTATTTTAGAATGAAAACCATAGCCATGTTAGAGGAAGAAAGATTTCACCTCAATCTTGATAAATAATGGTGTAATGATTATAACTTTGAAAATGGAACAGACCTCTTGAGAAGTAAGAGCCCATTCCTGGAAATATATTTGCAGAGGTAACAAGATGGCTGATAAAAGGGTGTTGAAGAAGAGATTTCTGCATTGTCAGAAGGTTGGACTAATGACCCCAGGAGTTTCTTCTGGTTCTTAGCTTATTTTAAGGTTCTCTTTGCTTGAATTATGGTTCACCAGGGTTCTAACACAATTATGGTTGCTGCAGTATTTTAAATTGTTGACTCATTCCTACTCTTTGTTTCTAAGCATAGAGAGTGAGTTGTTGGTTTTTTTTCCCCCAGATGTTAAGACACTCTGTATTCCTTATTATGGGACATGCAATGGAATGAGTTAGGAAATGAGTCGTTTGTATGCTGGCCTGAATTTTTATAGACTGTGATGCCCGGCACAAGGATTATTTTCCTGGCTGTAGGTAGTTACGTCTTTTGAAATCGTTGCTCTGTTTTGAAAATGTCTTGGAGAAATAAAACAAGCGATATTACTCAAAGACGTAATCTAAGACATAACACTTCCAAAGACCTTAATATATACATTTGGGTACAGTCATACTTACCCAATTAACTACATTTACAACCAAAACACTCCCTCCCCTTCTTTTCTCTCACTCTTTGAAATGCATTCACGTATGAATAAATGAACAAATGGACCGGAGATGCATGGTTGGTATAACAGACAATATTAAGAAGATTTTCCATGAGCTTAAAAGGAAGATAAAGGGAACAAGAGCATAGCAGTCTGAATTGTCAGGGATATGTAGGACTTCAGTCTTGTTTTAAGTCCATGTCTTTTCGCAGTAGTATCGAATTCACTGTGCATAGTAGAGGTGGTACCTACCATAAATCAGACTGCAGGTAAACTGTGTCAGGGTTACTTTGTTTCTAACTATATCACGCTACATAATTTTACTCAAAAAGGTCTTTACATTCCCAAGATGTGTTTGCCGTAGCTTGATAGGATGTACTTTCCTTTGTGCTTGAGAACAGTGAACACAGGGGTTATTAACCAACTTGATAAAGATTTTAGGACCAAACATTTAGAATAAACTGCACAGGTGCTTGCTCCCCCTACGTAACTCAATCTAACATTGAAACTTGGGATAAATTAACTCACCTATGATGCTCAGAGGACCAAATAATACTTCCGTGTGTAGGGAATATGTTGTTAGAAAATGCTGGGAGGATGGCCATATGAGACGAATTATAATTTAAAAAGTATAAATCATTATTGCAGAGACTACTGTCATCATTTGCCAATGTCCTGCACCAAGGGTACTCCTAGTGTATCCAGTAAACACAGACTTTCACAGAAACTAGGAACTAATTATGTAGTTATTTCTTACCTATGCCTCATATACATAAAAGTGTGAGTAGGTAGAAGCATATAGATAAAAAAAAAATGAAATTACAGTTAGTCCTCTATCATCTCTATCCTATCTGTTGTTCCAAAAGAGGGAGATAGAGCCCTTCCCCAATAAACAAGAAACACATGGTTAGTGGTGGTGATTTTCTATCGTGAATGATCCAGCTGAGATTATGGGAAATGTGCAGTAAGAGGTTTCTACCAAATCTGCTTAGGAAGGCATACTCTTAAACACCCTCTTAAACCCTCACTGGGTTTAAGGGCAGAAAGATCACATGGACTTTTGGATAGAAATTTCCCAAACCTTACTTCACAAAAATCCTGTTTTATTCAGGATTGTATGTGACCCTATCCATCCCTTGAGACTTAAGGGAATTTGAATTAAGGATCCAAGATCTAGAGGTTGGCTTGTTTGGTCTTAAAGCGGCATTCTGCCTTGACAGTGATTGACTCCGTAATGGGAATACATGTCAAAGAGTTCTGAGGAAAGGATTTGGGGCAGTTCATATTAAGGTCTTCCTTGGGTTTCTGGGATACCAATTAGGACTGGGTTTCTCTTACATTGGTCTGGATAGGTTAGGATATCGGTAGGTTAAAATAAAAGTCTATACACTTACCACATTAATGTCCATCACACATGATGCAGGGATTTTCCTCGGCACTCTCCCTACAGGACATGGGGCTGGCAAAGCAGCCACGATCTGGCACAATCCTCATCACTCTAGCGTGGCAAATGGCCTTTAGAGCCCACACCCACAAGTGACTTACGTTATTCCTAATCATGTTTCACTACCAAAAGTGAGTCACGGGAATACATCTAACTCCAAGGGAGCAGTGTTGTGCAAATGTACATGTTCCAGGAAAGTAACCAGAGATATTTATTGGCCAATATAATGAATACCACGTTTTCCGTCTGGCATCATCCCTTGCCTTGCTGCTGGACAGAGTAAGACAAGGTTGCACAGAAGAGGGCCTTGCCAAGATCAAGAAAAATTGATCTGAGGACCATAGGTTAAGGCAGTCTTAAAGCTCATCCTACCTCTGTGTTTCTAGCCATTTGAACTGATCAGTGTACACAGGTTTTAAGCTAGTTATCTATTGAGTTTTCTGTTACTTGCAGCCAAAATTACCTAATGGATACATATTTACTATCAAATGCTTTTTGAGTCAACACCGTCTGCCAGACCCCATTCTAAAGAAAGGAGATAGAGCAGTATATTACTCATGCTAAGTCCTCTGGGATCTTATGTTCCAATGAGATTTACGTTGAAGACGCTGGGTAGTGAATGGTGAATGCATTCTAAGCTCTGCATGCATGTAGTGTACCATTCAGTTATGCTTCATTCAAGTATTTTTCCTTTAAATCATATGCAAAATACCTAGAAATAAGCAAAGGAGAACTTAGTAAATTTCAGTGCAGAAATTGCATAGAAAGGCAGATGCCTTTTATTTCTTGGCTTTGGAATTAGACATGACTGACAATTGGACATTTGGGGATCTGGCTATCTCATGAAATTCTGTTTTGAATGTCAGAGAAGCAACAGTTTTAGTTGGAGCTCATGTCATAAGCTCAATCTAGGGCACCTTTTTGATCCATTCTGAATTATGTCTTATAACTGTAGAGGCCATCTAAAACCTTCCTTCCTCCTTCCCTCCCTCCCTCCCTCTTTCTTTCTTTTTTCTTTCTTTCTCTCTCTCTTCCTTCCTTTCTTTCTTTCTCTTTCTTTCTTTCTTTTCTTCCTTCCTTCCTTCCTTTTCTTTTCTTTTCTTTTCTTTTCTTTTCTTTTCTTTTCTTTTCTTTCTTTCCCATTCTCTTCCTTTCCCTTCCCTTCCCTTCTTTCCTCCTCTCCCCTCCCCCTCCTCCCCTCTTTCTAGAATTTAGGACTGTAAGTTTTGGAGGAAATAAGGAGAAAGTGAGTCAGGAATTCGATTGGACCAGAGAACCAATGAATCCTTTGCACTTCCCCACATTACTCCTTTACTAAGTATTTTTTCCTAACTCCACACCCATTAAAAATAGGATTTTATGCCTCTCCTAATACCCATATAATTACCCAGTGCTTTCTTTTTTTCAGGGTAACATTTATAGTCTGAGTAATTGGCCTATTTATATATATTACTCCCCAAAATACTGGGATCTTCTTAAGGGGATAGAGTATGTGTGTTTTGATTGATTTGCATTAGATGGAATTTGAAGTACATATGGATGTATGAAGGATAATAGAAAAGTCCAAAGTAATGATAATATATAGAAGAGGGAAGAAACCATAAAATATAAAATATTACCATAAATGAGGTTTAAAATGAGAACCGTAGTGCTTTGTTCTAAGAATGACAGATTGAATTTCATTTCTTGTTTCAAGCCTTACTGATGAGAAGCAGTTGCCTAAAGAGCTGTGTTGAGAAGGATTCTGAGTTCAGATTCCATGGCAGTAGTGCTGTATTTGATTAGTGCTATCTGCACTGGGGATGGAACAGGAAATTCATTACATCTGGTTAGCCATAATTTGCTGTCCATGGTCTGTATATTTGCTTATAGGTGAATGAAATATGTGAATCTTAACTTTTCACAAAAGAGGGAAAAATGATCAGTTACACAAATTGAAGGGCACACAATATAAAAATACACATGTTGTTTAGAGAAAAGCACAATTTTCCTTGGTAGTGAATGAGACAAAATCTTTCCTGACAGTCACTCTAAAGTGGACACTTAGGTATAATGAACATGATATCTGATAACATTCCAAAAGGGAATACAATGACAATTGTTATTTCTTATATTACTGTTATTTCTTATGCTGACCCTAAATAAAGGTAAGAGGAATTATATATAGTACATTTCACCCAAAATAACTCTTGATATGACCAGTGTGATGATGTAACCTATTCTCTACCCATCTAGATAACATCAAAATATGTAAGGAGGAATTGACAAACTGAATGTACTTAAAGTGGCCTTCTAAAAAAATTCTATCTTCCAGATAATCTGATGGATAAGCTTAATTTTTTGATACTATGAGCTTAATATTATATTTAGTCATAAGAGAATAAATGTCTAACACTTAGACATTCTATGTGGCCAAGTAATTTTGGAAAATAATATCTATATAATAAAATTATAATAATACCTAACATTTATTGAGCCCTTACTCTCTACTATAAACTCTGCTTGGCTCTTTGCCTACATTATATCTTATTTAATTTTTACCAAAAAAAATCTCCACATTTTTTTCTCCAAAAGAAAAAATGGTTGATTGAGAAATTAAGGAATTTTCAGGGAGTCTCGTGTATTTAGTAGAATGAAAAGAATTACAACATCAAACAGTTTGAGTCCAGAGACCTTAATCTTAACATGAGCAATTCAACCATAAATAAGCCAAAAATGGATTTGGATGTACAGTTATCACTGTATTGAGAAATATTAGTTGCCTAATAAATTAGGATTATCTTAAAATACTATTAAGCTCTGTTGGAGAATGAGTGTCTTTTCTGTTTCATCTCTATATTGCCAATACCTAGCACAAAGAAGCACCCCGAAATAGTATTGACGTTAATTAAGTGAATGAAGAAGTTAAAGTTGGGAAACTTTTGTTCAGATAGTCATGTTTGCTTATTTTTCAGTTACAGGAAATTAGTTATGTATCATATCCAAGTTCCAAGAGATTTTGCTATAAGAGGTAATGTATTTGGCTTGATTAGTTTCAAAACCATTGTCTAAACATGCTTTCATTTAGCTTGAAATTCTGCAGGTTAGGGAATCTACCTCCTCCATCAGATTATAAGAGGGCTAGTTAAGGCCAGAGAGAGTTTCATAAAACAGGTGTCTTCATGTACAAATACCAGATATCTGATTTTTTCTTCACTTAACACTGAGGCACACATCCTGAATCAATATCAGTGTTAAATAACAGGGATTTTTTTTTCTTTTCACTGGGTCACATAATATAGGCAATTGAACATGATCTAAAATGAATCCATTTTTATTTGATCTCTAGGCTTCTAACCAGAGAGCATAGCAAAGATTCTCTAAGAACAAGAAAATTATATTTTATTTCAAATAGTCGCCATGGTGAGAAATTAGTTATATATAGTTGAACTCAATCTCAAGTGTAATAATCAAAGACAAGTTGTTTAAATTGAAGGTAGGAGACTACCCCTAGTCTGTGAGGATGGCATTGTGATTAGTAGCCACTTGTCCTGACTCTTTCTTTGTGCTATCTTCAGAGACAAGATCCTGGATTGACCCAGGGCAGTTTTTATTTCCTCAAATTTGGCTTGAATTTCCATATCAGTATTCCAACAGGAATTTGAGATTTCCTTCTCTAATACTAATTTCCTCCTACCCTCTTCTTAACAGTACTCTAAATATCCCAGCTAGATAGATGAGTAGAATTGATCTCACTCCCAGTTTCCATGATAGAAACTCAGTTTTCCTAAGTCATTCAACATATGTTAACTTCCTGGCCACAGCAGTAGATTGAGGCATGGGCACAAGACCCAAAATAGGTCCATAAGAGTCAATGAAATTCAATTAAAGGTGTTTAATTAAGCTACAGAAAAGCAGATTGTTTTCCCCCCCAAGTGAACATGGACAAGTAAGTGTGACAATGCTAATATGCTGATGGCCAGCTTGAGGTCATGTAGAAAGAGCCTTACTGAGTAAGAAGCCAATTGTGAGATTGTGTTCCTGAGAAATGCTGGTGGTGGTTGGTGGTGAGGGTGGGGGTGNTGAGGGATTGATTGACCGACTGAGATTGTTAACCTGAGAAAGCAGGAAGTCTTGCTAAGGAAAGGGGATTAAAGTAAGAAAAGGAGTCTGTATCACAGCATTTGAGTCCTTGATAAACCACATCAAAACAGTCATAATGCCTGAAACCATTAGCAACTTATGCCAGTTACATAGATGTGTGTGCGTGCATGTGTATGTTTGTTGCTTGTGTCTCTAGTCTGGAAACTTCAAAACCCTACTTAAAGGAAGTATGTGACTTATCTTTTAAGCTCTCATGTTGTACATGGGGAAAAAAGTCAACATAGGTGATAAAGCTGTGGTCCAGCTTATACTTCAGCATGAAACCGGAATAACTATTTCTTTAGATTGAACTGTATCTTTACCATGCTGCAGTGCCTTTTTTCCCCTAGTTTTCCCAACAAATCTTCTGAAGCCTTATTAATCTTCATTAGTATCTCAGAAGTAGAACATTAGGGTGTTTGAAGAGTCAGCTCTTCAGTCCCCAAATTTTCCATCCAGTAGAGACATAAAAAAGAATCTTTTAATTGTCCTATTCTCTTTCTTTTGTGACCTCTTGAGCAACATATAAAGGATAAAATTGAACTGTATGCACAAATAAACAGATGACTCCAATTTAAAATGGACTGAAAGGGCCTAGGAAAGGAAAGTATGAATGAGATACAAGAAAGTTGGCTGTTATAGCTTGTGTTCACTCAGGACTTGGCTGTCATTTTGGCTTCCTCTGCCCAAGAATAAGAAGTTGTATGTATTGATTTAATTTATTAAATATGATCTCAATTGTACTTTTTTTTGGCTTAAATGACAAAAACAAAGCTGGTCAAAAAATAAAGGCCATGGTTGATGGACTTCACTATTTGTTCATTTTGTACGCCAGCCAGCTGTACAAAATGGGGCAATCTGAAAATGTGGGGACTGAAATAGTCCCCCTGCTAAATTATATATGTGGATCAGTAGTTTTATCCATGAAGAAGCAGCAACACAAATAAAACTAATCTTTGTTTTTTTGAAAGGTAATACCTAGCAGTGCTTAAAAACACCAATTTTGGAAACCAATGAAGCAGGGCTTGAATCCTGACTTGTGTATTTCTCATCTCTATGACTTCTCCAAGCTTTGCCATCTGTAAATTGGAAATAAAAATGGTATTTCCCACACAGGTTTGTAGCAAGGATTAAAAGAGACAATTTATTCAAAGCGTTTGTGTCAAACCCTGAACTCAGAAGTGAAAGCAAGTCCAGGTGAATATAAAGTAGTGGGTTCAAAATAACTCTTACCACAAAACAAGAACAGAAAACAAGGGACACAAGGACAGTTTGGGATGGATATGTTTATTACCTTGATGGTGGTGATGTTACCACAAGTGTTTGCGTATTCCCAAACTTATCACGTTGTGTTAAATAAATTCCCGAACTTATCACATTGTATACATTAAATAAATATAATCAAATTGTATACATTAAATAAGTACATTAAATAAATGTGCTGTTCTTTTTGTATGTTAAACCTCAACAAAGCTGTTATGAAAAGGCATAAAGTCAAAAGACAACTTCTAAAAGAAAGTGAATGTGACAGTGATACTATACACTTGTTAATTTAGTATATATTTACTGATTAAGACCATGGGCTCCAGAATAAATCTCCCTGGATTTGAATCTCAATTACTGCACTGAATTCTTTATTATAAAGTCTATCATACCTACAAAAAATGTACAGAATGTATCATATGTATGTGTGTATACATATATATGTATGAAAGAGTATTAATAAGATAAGCATTGTGACCCATCCACCAGTTTTCAGAATTAGTGCATACCTGTATATAATCTCTTCTTGTGTCATAGGGCACCCCCTCCCACTCAGAGGTAATGAACATTCTGTATTTTGATACGTTCTTTGCTTTCCTTTATAGTTTTCCCTGTGATGCTATCTACTGATAGTAAATTAGTACACCCAGTCACTATATTATTTGTCTTTTCTATTATTGAATTTTATGGGCGCCTGGGTGGCTCAGTGGGTTAAAGCCTCTGCCTTTGGCTCAGGTCATGATCTCAGGGTCCTGGGATCGAGACATCGGGCTCCCTGCTCAGTGGGGAGCCTGCTTCCTCCTCTCTCTCTCTCTCTCTCTCTCTCTGCCTACTTGTGATCTGCTCTCTATCTCTCTGTGTCAAATAAATAAATAAAAAATCTTTTAAAAAAATTTATATAAAGTAATAGTATATGTAGTTTACTAAAACTTGGCATTGCTTGGTTTTTAGTGTCATTCTTGCAGATCTATAAATGAAGCTAACTGCATTCATTTTCACTGTTTTATAATATTTTTTATATTACTAAAACCATAAAGCATTTTATCTATTGTACTATTGATGGGCATTGCATTTTTCTAGCTTTTGGCTATTTTAAGAAATTATAAACACGTCTATGAATATTCATGCCCGTGTCGATGGGCAGGAGTTTCTCTTAAGCTGTATTTAGAGGTGGAGTTACTAAGTCAAACCTAACTACTTCATGCCAAAACTTTTGATAAGTGCTTGTAACAAGTGACTTTCCGCACTTGCATTGTATGAGAAATTTAATTTCTTTAGCATGACCAACCCCTAATGTTTGGTTTGATTCTGGGTTTTTTTGTTTTTTGTTTGTGGTGGGGTGGGCTAGCTGGGTGGTTTAGAGACATTTAAGTGAGTGCAAAATAATAACCTCATTGCATTCTTCCTCTATGAAGTTTTAATATACCTTTATGGAGATACAGTTAATAATTTAAAACTGTTCATATTAAGATATACAACTTGATGACTTAACATAACACATTGTGAAATATCACAATTGAGATAATTAAATATCTTCTCACATAGTTCCTTTTTCTTTCTTTCCTCCTTCCCTCCCTCCCCTCTCCTCTCCTCCCCTTTCCTTTCCTTCCTTCCTTCCTTCTCTCATGTGTGTTGAGAACAATTAGGATCTGCTTCTCAGAAAGCTTTAATCATACAACACAATATTGGGAAGTATAGTACATGGTTGTAGATTAGATCTTTAGAAGTTATTTATCGGAAACTTTATATACCTTGACCACCATTTCCCCATTTCCTCCTCCCTGCAGCCCCTGGCGTCTACCATTCATTCTCTTTCATGAATTTGATTATTTTGGATTCCACATATAAGTGGGATTGCACGATATTTGTCTTTGTTTAGTTTATTTCATTTAGTATAATGTTGTCAGGGTTTTTCCATGTTCTTACAAATGACAGGGTTTCCTTTTTCCTTTTGGCTGAATAATATGTGTGTGTGTGTGTGTGTGTGTGTGTGTGTGTGTGTGTGTGTGTGTGTAATTTTCTACATTTATTTATTACTGAAGGCATTTAAGTTGTTCCTATGTCTTGCTGTGAATTGTGTAAGACTGGTGAATCACAGACCTGTACTCCTGAAAAAAAATACTACATTATATGTTAACTAAAAAAAAAAGTTGTTCCCACCTCTTGACTTTTATGAGTAACACTGAAAGTAACATGGTGTGAAGATACCTGTTCATGATTCTGATTTCATTTTCTTTGGATAAATACCCAGAGAAGGGATTGCTGGATCATAAAGTAGTCTATGGCCATAACACTTGGAACCCATCTAATCTCATCTGATTTTGGAAGCTAAGGATGATCTATTGTCCTTTGTCCTGAGTTATCATTTTCTTACTGGGTCTTACAACAAAATTGATACATTTATTTTCTACTTCTGATGTTTCAACACCATAGAGTCTTCTGGATATCACAGATCAAGTATCAAGACTATTTGTCTCCAGCCTGGACTGGTGTACAGCTCTTCCCTGCTTTGGGTACCATTCCTCATTGAGAGCCAGTCACATTGTGTGGTATATGAGCCAAGGAAGTATACTCAGGTGTGGATGAAATATGCTACCCACAGAGGCTGAAGAGACCAACCAGGCAAGAAACCTGGTTTCTTCTTCATGGGATAAAAGATGCGATGGTTTGTCTTTTACTTAGGAAATAATGCCCTCCGCCATAACCACTTGCACCCTAAATATTACAGATGTGGTTAGTCTTTCATTCTCTCGACAGAATGTTTTTTATGAAAGCCTTCAGCATACTATCTACTTCTTGCTCTTCTAGCCCTATAAGCTCAATCTTACTGAGGTAACAAACCCACATGATGTACTCTGGTGCCCATACTCTCCAGATTTCTGTGTACCATATTATGTCAGAGAGCAAGAGAGTTAGCCAAGCTTTGTTACTGTATATTATTTTCTGTTATAAACTATTTCTGATTCTGGTTTTTTTTTATTGAGACAGAAAAGAATTCATTTACCTCATTAATAGCTACATCCCATCAACCTGAGGCAATATCAGTGTGCTCTAGCCAAGGACCAATATCTGGTCCCATAGCTGAGATCTGGGCTGCTCCCTGACAGGACACTGTATTGGTTTCCTCAGGCTACTGTGGCAAAGTACCGCAAACTTGGTAGCTTAAAACAACAGAAATTAATTCTCTCATAGTTCTCAACACCAGAAGTCAGAAATCAAGGTGCTGTCAGGGCCATGCTTCCTCTGGAACCTGTAAAGGAGGATCCTCCCTTAATTCCTGGGAACTTCTGGTGATTTGCTCTCAGTCCTTGACATTCCCTGACTTAAAAGCAGCAGTCCCTTCTCTGTATCATCGTGTGTTCTTTCCTCACCTGTCTGCCTCTCTCTTCACATGTCCGATTTTCCTTTGTGTTTGTCTCTTCTCATAAGAACACCAGTCATATTTAGATTAAGGGCCTACTCTATACCAGTCATCTGATCTTAAGCAATCAGTTACATCTCCAGTGAGCCTTTTTCCAGATGAGGTCATATCCTGAGGTATTGAAAGTTAGGACTTCAGCATATCTTTTGGGGGGAACACGCTTCAACCTGTAGCATTTACAGTAGCATATGGTTATCTGCCAGGATTATTCAGTGTTTGCAGGGGCCGTGCTGGTGAATACATGGTGATATTATGGAAATCTTCACCCCTGCGCCTTACAAGATACTTGAGGCTGGCACTAATCCTTGTCTTCCCATGCTCTACTGTGATGTGATATAGTTTTGCATTTGTTATCTTGGCTAGAAGTGGTTGTTTCAAGGTTTCTGTGTGGCTTCCCCCTCTAACCAAGAACCCGATGTAGAGTTTGTACCAGCTACACCAGGTATATCTGCAGATCAATAGACCAACTGTAACCAGACCTTGGCCAGGACTCCATTTATTATCTCATCCTCATATACCTAGCCTGGGGCCATGAGGACACTTCAAGTCTTTGGGTCTCGTTGTCAGCTAATACCCTCAAATGCATAGCTTTCAAAATAAGTGGACTTCAGACCCTTCAAAAAAAGATCAGAGAGATGATTATTGTATACACTTGGTGTTGTAAAGTCCTTTTAAAGACCTAGCCACCTGTTCAGCTGATTCAATCTAGGTTTGAAAATCAGCTCACATTTGGAATTTGGGCAATAGATTATGACTTTTTATTGGTGTTACTTTGCCTCTTGGAATGTTGTATTCTACTAACCATCTCCAAAATTCTGGCTCAGTTGCCCTTAGCTGCCACTCTGACCTTGCTGTTCGTGACAGTTATTGTGACCGTGAATTTTAGTTTTTTATCTCCCATCACTTGACCTCAATAGTTTCTTCACTAATGCTATGAATGATTTAATTCTGTAATAACTAACTTCTACAGTCCTATCCTCCAGAGATGAGCTGTCCTAAAATTTTTAGTGATGCTTATTCTCTTCTTTCCAGCACACTCCTTTTGGCTTTGATGACTATGAAGTCTTCTGGGTCTCCCTGTGAAACACGATCATTTTTTGGGTCCTCTGATAATGCAAAGCATTTCTATTTCAGCATGCCCACTTCACTAACCTTCCTAATCCAGTTCTCCACCATCTGCTACACAATGATTCTGGCTGTTCAACTTCACTCAGCACAGGACATCACTTTTTCCATGTCTCTGGGAGCATCCTAGTAATGAGTTGATACATCATCTCCTAGGGTTCTTGCCAGGGTGTTAAATCCCTCTCTAATTTTATCTCCAGTCTTCTTGATCAAGCATCCTCATGCTTACTTTGCTATGGCTAGGCCCTGTAGCTCCATTAGACATATATATATTATACATAATATATATATGACATATATATGACACACACACACATATATATAAGGTGATATATGTAAGGATATCTCTCTCTATATATATATATACATATATATATATGTAGGAATATATATATATAGGAATATATAAAATATATCCTTTAGGAATTTTTTTTTAAACACAGAACACAATTCCACAATTCCCTGAGGACTTATCCAGGTTGTGCTGTGTATCAATAGATCTTTCCTTTGTATTGCTGATTAGTATTCTATGGTAAAGATGTATCATAGTTGGATTAAACAATTCAGCCGTTGAAAGACATCTAAATTGTTTCCAGGTTTTTTGTTTTTTTGCTGTTATAAATAAAGCTACTGAGAACATCAGTATACAGGCTTTTATATGAAGTATGTAGGCATTATGATGGAATAAATGCCCAAGAGTACAATTGCTGGGTCATATGGCAAGTGCATACTTCATTTTATAAGAATATCATAAACATTATTCAACAATGACATACTATTTTACATCCCTACCAACAGTGTCTGATTGAACCAGTATTTCAGCATCCTGAATAACTCTGGCTTCTTCTTTTTTGTGTGTTAGCCATTATGATAGGGATATAGTGGTGACTCATCACAGTTTTAATTGGCAAGTTTGCTAATAGCTAATGATGCTGAATGTCTTTTCATGTGTTTATATGTCATCTTTATCCTCTCCATTGTAATGTTCCTTCATGTCTTTTTCCCCTTTCTAATTGGAATGTTTGATTTTTTGTAAACTCTTGGATTTCTTCAATTAATGAACTTTATTGTTTGAGAGCAGTTTTAGGTTCACAGTAAAACTGAACAGGGAGTTCAGAGAGTTGCCACATATCCCTGTCCCCATACATACAGGACTACAGTATCTTCCATCCCAATGTCTTGGTTTTGTGACGATTGATGAACCTACACTGACACATTAATATAACCTCAAGTCCATAGTTTACCTTAGGGCTTACTCTTGATGTTGTACATTTCATAGGTTTTGACAAATATATAATGGCATGCTTTTACCACTGTAGCATCATACAGAATGGTTCCAGTGCTCTGAAAATCCTCTGTGCTGGACCTTTCATCCTTCCCTCCCTCCTCACGTCTGCCAGCCACTGATCTTCTTACTGTCTCCATAGTCTCCCTGACTCTCACATAGTTGGAGCCATACAGTATATACCTTTTCAGATTAGCTCTTTTCGCTTAATAATATGAATTGAACGTTCCTGTGTATCTAAGGTTTGTTAGCTCTTTTATTTTTAGCACTGAATAGATATCTCATTGTCTGGATGTGCCATGCTTTATTATCCATCCAGCTACTGAAGGACAGCTTCATTGCTTCCAAGTTTTGACAAGTACTGTTAAAGCCAATGCTATAAACATTTGTATGCAGGTTGTTGTTAGGTCCACACAAGTTTTCAGTTTATTTGGGTAAATACCAAGAAATGTGATTCCTGGATCACATGGTGTTTAGTTTTATACAAACTGTCAAACTGTCTTCCAAAGTGGCTGTACAATTTTGCATTGCCACCAGCAAGGTGTGAGAGCCATTCTCACCAGCATTTGGTGCTGATAGTGTTCTGCATTTTGGCCATTATAATAGGTGTGTAGTGATATCTCATTGTTGTTTTAAGGTGTTGTTTTCTTTTTCAGACATGTCTCATTCATTTCAATAAATTTTAGACACCCCCCGATCCTTTTATTCTGTGTTTCTCATATGAGTTGCTGGTCATTTGTTTTGTTTTTTTGCGGTTAAGACAGGCTGTGGACAGGCCAATGAGATTGTTTTCATTTGCAGGTCGCTACTGACATGTAAAAGAAGTATCTTTTGATATACTTACTTGCCACCTGTATATCTTTTTTGTTGTCTTTTCAGGTCTTTTTCTTATTTTTTTTATCATTTGTTCATTTTTCTTATGATTGAGTTTTAAGAGTTCTTTGGTGGATCAAATAATCATTTATCAAAACTGTCTCTCTTTTTTAAAGATTTTATTTATTTCTTTGACAGAGACAACAAGAGAGGGAACACAAGCAGGGAGAGTGGGAGAGAGAGAGAAGCAGGCTCCCTGCTCAGCTGGACTGATCCCAGGATGCTGGGATCATGATCTGAGCCCAAGGAAGATGCTTAATGAATGAGCATTATACTTTCTAGCTCTATCCATGTCATTGGGAATGGAAGGATTTCATTCTTTATTATGGTTGAATATTTCTACATGCGTGTGTACACACATAAAGGCACACACACCACATCTTCTTTATCCATTCATCTATTGATGAACATGGGCTGCTTCCACGTTTTGGCTATGGTAAATAATGGCACGGTAAACATAGGGATTCACGTATCCCTTTGATTTAGTGTTTTTGTATTCTTTGGGTAAATACTCAGTAGTATGATGAATAGTAGGGTAGTTTTATTTTTAATTTATTTCATGAACCTCCATACTGTTTTCCACAATGGCTGCACCCATTTGCATTCCCAGCAGCAGTGCATGAGTGTTCCTTTTTCTCCGCATCCTAGCTAACACTTTTTATTTGCTGTGTTTTTTATTTTAGCCATTTTGACATGTGTGAAGTGATATCTCACTGTAGTTTTGATTTGCATTTCCGTGATGATAATTGATGTTGAGCATCTTTCCATATGTCTTTTGGCCATCCAGATGTCTTCTTTGGAGAAATGTCTGTTCATATCTTGTGCCTATTTTTAATTGGATTATTTGTTTCTTGGGTATTGAGTTCTATCAGTTCTTTATAAATTTTGGATAGTAACCCTTTATAAGACATGTCATTTGCAAATACCTTCTTCCATTCAGTTAGTTGCCTTTTAGTTTTGTCGAATGGTTCCTTCAATGTGCAGAAACTCTATTTCAAGGTAGTCCCAATAGTTTATTTTTGCTTTTATTTCCCTTGCCTCAGGAGACATGTATGGAAAAATGTTGCTATGGCTGATGTCAGTAAGATTACTGCCTGTGCTCTCTTCAAAAATTTTTATTGTTTCAGGTCTCACACTTAGGTCATCAATCCATTTCGAGTCTATTTTTGTGTATGGTGAAAGAAAGTGGCCCAGTTTCATGCTTTTGCATGTGGCTCCCTGGTTTCCCAGCACCTTTTGTTGAAGAGACTCTCTTTTTCCCATCGTATATTCATTACTGCTTTGTCAGAGCTTAAATCCAGGTTAATTTCTGGGTTTTATCTTCTCTTCCATAGATCGGTGTGCCTATTCTTATGCCAGTACCATACTTTTTTAACTACTGCCACTTGGTAATGTGAAATCTGGAGTTGCGATACCTCCAGTTTTGCTTTTCTTCCTCAAGACTACTTTGGTTATTTGAGGTCTTTTATGGTTCCATACAAATTTTAGGGTTGCTTGTTTTAGTTTTGTGAAAAATGCTGTTGCTATTTTGATAGGGATTACATTAAATCTGTAGATTGCTTTGGGTAATATACACATTTTAACAGTGTTTATTATTCCAACCCATGAGCATGGAATGTTTTTCCATTTCTTTCATCATTGTCTTACAGTTTTCAGGGTATGGGTCTTCCACCAATTTGGTCAAGTTTATTCCTAGATACTTTACTATTTTTGGTGCAGTGGTAAATGGGATTTTTTCTTAATTTTACTTTCTGTTGCTTCATTATTAGTTTATGGGAATGCAATGGATTTTTGTGCATTGATTATATCCTGTGACTTAACTGAATTCATTTATCAGTTCTAGTAGGTTTTTTGTGGAGTCTTCAGAGTTTTCTATTAATAGTATCATGTCAACGGCAAATAGTCAGAATTCTACTTCTTCCTTACCAATTTGGATGCCTTCTAGGGAGTGATTCATTTATTATAAAAGAATGAGAAGCGATTATTTCCAGCAAGGGAGGAATTTGTGTGTCTTATAGATAACCGGCTCTGAAGAATGGGAGTACTCAATGTTAGTGGGGTTTTGAAGCCTCAGACACAAAGACTAATAGGGAGATTAAAATAAGACCCTGGGGAATATGGTAGAGGAGTAAAAAATGAGGTTGAAGGAAAGACCCAGGCAACCCTTCATATATGAGGTAATTTGGACTTCACTTACACTAACATGAGATCCAGTGGCAAGAGTCACCTTTTGGTATCATTCAAAAGACATAGAGATGTGTTAGTCAAGAATGGGTTAAATTGGGCTCTCTCTAATAGACTCTATTTTCATACATTTTAGGCTCTAGTATTGTGATTACAAAGGCCCAGACATCCATATATTTTGGGGATCTCCGGTTGTTGAAGGGATAACACACTTACGCGTTGAGAAGAAGCAGCCTGCTGCTCCATTGTTAACAACCCATGGACCTTGGTAGGCATAAAGAAAGCTACAAGATACTTTTGACCATGCCTCTTGTTTGAGATCGTTTTGGAAAAGCAAAACATGTTTTTATTTCTTGGCCAAACAGGACAATGAAAACATTAAAAATCATCCCTCAAATGCTGACATTCAAAATACAATGCCTGTAACTGAAGAACTATGTTGTTCCCTACCACTTATGTCCCTCAGAAACACATTTAAAAAAAATCAGAAATGGGATCAGCTACTTTGTCAGTGGGACATATTATTTATTTTTTATTGTGTTATGTTAGTCACCATAAAATACATCATTAGTTTTTGATGCAGTGATCCAAGACTCATTGTTTATGCACCACACCCAGTGCTCCATGCAATACGTGCCCTCCTTAATACCCACCACCAGGCTCACCCATCCTCCCCTCTCCCCTCCATAACCCTCAGTTTGTGTCTCAGAGTCCATAGTCTCTCATGGTTCGTCTCCCCCTCTGATTTCCAGTGGGACATTTTAAATAGCATTATAGTATTTAAGTGGTATTCTTTTTTTCTTGAATTCTTTTTTTTCAGATTTTTATTTATTTATTTGACAGAGATCACAAGTAGGCAGAGAGGCAGGCAGAGAGAGAGGAGGAAGCAGGCTCCCTATTCTTAGAGGCACTTTGAGAGATGAATGTCAAACAATATCAAGTGTAAATACAAACCTGAGTGTATTCAGATTTATGGTATGTGAAAACTAACTTTCATGCCTCTGTTTCCTCCCAGTGGATAGCCTGAAGAAACTATGGGTAGAAGCTGTGTAGTGGGGAGTGACATCACATAGAGCCATTCAATTAGGATTGGGCTAATAACAAAGGTCCCCTTGCCTGTTTCTTACTGAGGGTTGCCCTGGACTCTAATTTCCTGGCAGTCTCTGATCTGGTTTCACTCCCCACTTGGCAACCTGCCCCATGTTCGGAATATTCCCAGGGTATAGTAGCTTTGTGTATATTTTCACCTTGAGCTATATTCCACTTTGATGGACTCATTCTGCTTATACTTGTCAACTGGAAATTCCTGAGCTTTACTCTTGATTGTTTGTTTTTTAAAGTATAGTTGACACAGAATACTACATTAGTCTCAGGTGTACAGCATAGTGATTCGACAATTCTTTATGTTATGCTCACTACAAGCTGAGCTTCACACCTTAGAAGGCATAGGACAAGGAACTCTGCTTAGTTTGCTACCAGGGATCGTGATGAGTGGATGCTCTGCACTGGGGTTAAAAGACCATGTATTTTGTAATACAACAAATAATGGAGAAAATTAATGAGTTTTGGAGTGTCAGTTTCCTCATTTACAAATGGAAAGGGTAATAAGAACTGTACCATGGAGCCATTAGGAAGATTGAGCTTATGTAAACAGTGCCTAGTATATAGTAGGAACACAAAGTAACTTTGAACAGTAAATAAGATAGAAAGCCAGATATTCCAAGGCCTTAGGGTATGGGGGAAGCATGACTGAAACTAGGGAGTTGGTATTTTAAGGACGTAACTGGTTAGCAGGGCGTTTGTACATGAATCAGAATTTTAGCATGCAGCCTAATGTAGCCAGTTGTTCAGAATAGATTAAATATCATGCTGATTGCTGATACTTCACTTCTGTGCTAGATATTTGGAAAAGAGTTTATTTCAGCATAGATCCACCATAACACTTGTAAAATTATGCATGAAATGATTCTCTGTTTCAAGACCTGCAAGAGATTTTCTTGGCCATTTGAAAAGGAATGTGTTGGTCTGATCAATAGTTGAGTAAAATGATGCTACAGAAAAAAACCACTGGGCAAGATTCTTTTTTTTTTTTAATTTTTTTATTATTTGCCCCAGGGGTACAGGTCTGTGAATCATCAGGCTTATGCCTTTCACAGCATTCACCATAGCACAAACCCTCCCCAATGTCCATAACCCATTCACCCTATCCCTACCCTCCCATCCCCTAGTAACCCTCAGTTTTTTTTGTGAGGTCGAATCTCTTATGGTTTGTTTCCTTCCTGATCCCATCTTGTTTCATTATTTTTCCCTCCATCCCCCCCACGACCCCCCACCTGGCCCCTCAAGTTCCTCATATCAAAGAGATCATATGATAATTGTCTTTCACTGATTGACTTACTTTGCTCAGCATAATACCCTCTAGTTCCATCCACGTCATTGCAAACGGCAAGATTTCGTTCCTTTTGATGGCTGCATAGTATTCCATTGTGTGTATATATATATATATATATATATATATATATATATATATATATAT
>LNAC01000714.1:743029-789577 GCA_002007465.1 Ailurus styani | reverse complement strand
GGAGGAGGAAGGAGGGGGTCTCTCCGCGTCTGCCGCCCGTGGGGTCCCCGCTCACAGAGCAGTGGCCCGGCTGCGCTTCAGATCACAGCCCAAGGTAACCCCGAGCTGAGAGACACCTCAGCTCAGCTCCGTCTCTCCCGCTGGCTTCTCTCTGAGACCTGGGAGCTCAGTCGCGCTCAGACACCCCTGGTCTTTTTGTGTCCCTGTGGGTCCTGAGACCACACTGTCCCTGCAGGGGTTTCACCCCCTGCTTGGTCTCTGGGGCGATGTCCCTCCATGGAGCTGACTTCTAACAGTTCCAAGTCTGTGCTCTGCTGCTCGCTCCCTTGCCGGCAGCCGGCCCCTCCCCCTGGGGTCTATCTTCCCGTCGCCTCAGATTCACTTCTCCGCACGTCCTACCTTCCAGAAGGCAGTCAATTTTCTGTTCCTAGAATTGCTGCTCTTCTTCTCTTTGATCTCCAGTAGAATTTGTAGGTGTTCAGAATAGTTTGATAGCTCTCTGGGTGAATTCCTGGGACCTGATGATAATCGGTCTCCTACTCCTCCACCATCTTGCCCCTTATCCTCTGAGTTTCTACATTTCTAACAGCTCTCAGGTTATGCTGATGCTGAAGGTCTGCAGAAAACTCTGAACAGCAAGGGCTCAGAACAATGGACTTACAGTCAGTGGTTGGCTAGAGGCCCAATTTTGTCACTACCTAGCTGTATGACCTTAAGAAAGTTGCTTAACTTTGCTAGGGCTTGGTTGTTTTTAATCTGTAACATAGAAAGTTGGAAACAGAGAACCTTTACGATTGCTCTCAGCTCCAATATTTTGTGATTCAGTAAATGGTAGAATGAATCTAGGCATATTCAAGGCATTGTGTACTGCCTTTCTGGGATGAGGTCTAGGAATACATCTCCTTCTGCAACCCTGAGGTCAGTATCAGAGATAGAAGGAACAGAGGCCATGGGGGTAGCAGGGGCTTGGTAACCCGTACAGAAGCAAGAAGTCATCCTCCCATCCATGGTCTCCTACGATAAATGGTGGGAATTAAAGAATACACCTGAATGGATGCCCTTAACAGTTTTAGAAGTGCTTAGAAGATGAATCTCCTAGCTCTTTAAATGACTGGGATCTGAGATATTTAGTTAGTTATGTTCCTTTTTGAAGATCTTACAGCATATCAAAAAATGTTTATTATTTGGTATTGATTATTATTTATTATTTATTACTAAAGCCAGTTAGCCTTCAGAAATGAAGGATGATTTGAATCTACGTCGAATGACGTATTCCATAAGAATGAGGATTGGCTTAAACTTCCAGGAAGTTGTTTCAACATTGACACTGGTGGAATCTTCTGCTCACCTTAGTCACTCCTGAAGGACTAGGGATGTGGAGTAGACAGAAAAGTGACACACTCTTGAGTTAAAGTAAGGCAATAAATTACTGAGGTCCTGCCTTGTTACTGGTTATTAACCAGCATTTCATAGATACACCATACATATTATAAATGTTTTGAAATCATTCCAAGGAAAAGAAGCTGCAATGATTTTAATATACTTTCAGACAATGTGTCATTATTCTAGCATGGCATCTTTGCTCTGTTGTTTTAAGATGATATGGAAAGGAGGAGATGAAAGATGTATTCATTTTAATTAACTGTCTAAAGCTTGTTGGAAAGGACTTAACGATTCTTTGGGTTAGTCCAATAAGTGGATTTGGAGTTTCTCCAGCCCAGTTTTCTTTCATAAAGACAAACTGTTATTTAAACCTTGCTAGGTTTGTTGTTAATTAAAATGAAAGGGAGTAGCTGCTTTAAGGACAACAGTATAAAGGTTCTGTGGAAGCAGAAAAAATTTCTAGGCTTCAAAGAAACACCCAGGATATGTTAATGAAAGCAGTTTGGAGGTTTTCTCGGGCTCAAAGTCTGTCCTCCTGAACTCTTAAATAATTACTTCAACTCCGGTCACTTTATAAGACAGGGAACTTTTCATTTGAGGTGGGATTAGGAAAGTGGTAAAGAGACAAAAAAAAAAAGCACTTTCTGTGGTTTTGTAATTTGGAATGCTAGCCTCAGCAGAGATCGGCCGGCAGTGGGAGGCAGCCTGGATCCAATTCCATCATGAAGTGACTGAGGACTCACAGCGAACCTGGCAGAGCCATGACTGGAAGACTGCAGATGAATGTGGTCTGAAAACCAGCAACCCTAAGAGATGCCATCTCAGCCTTGGATGAAAGAGGTTGTCCGCGAGACTGTAACAATTCGTGTCAAAAACCTATTAAGGGCCTCTTTCCATTGCTCAAGCACACCCCTCGTGGGTTTCTGCCTCCTTAACTCACTTTGCTCTTTCTCTCTGTCTCCCTTCCCCACCTTGTGAATGAGAGCCTTTGTTTCCAGGGCTGACTCAGATGTCACCTCTTCTGTGAAGCCTTTCTTTGACCCAGGTTCGCAGTTTCCTCCGTTCTGCTTCCAATTCTTGGTATTCAACCCCTGTTAGAGCATAGCAGACTCTACCTTGCTTGTAGGCAAACCTGCCTCCTCTGCTAGGCTGTGAGCAATGCAGGGCAGGGACACACCTTACTCATGTTTATGGCACAAAGCAGTTCACACAATGCCTCCCTGCTTATGTTGGCTGCTGAAGCATCTAACTATCCATTTGAAAATGTGATTGTTGATATGACTTTGACCTCCTGTGTTGAGCTCACTGTTGCTGGGTGCTGTTTTGGCTCCTTCCTGACACTTCCCTGAGCTTGAGATGTCTTTCCCTTTTCCCACGCCTACCTCCTCTTGCTCCTTCTCCTCACTGTCCAGCTCCCTCTGTCTTTTTTCATTGACTTGGGCAGAAAGTTTCTATTGCTCGCTGAATTATCATCCAATAAGGTTTTCTTTGAGAAGGCAGCATGGTCCCAGGAGAGCCAGATGGGGCCTATGCATTTGTTTGCATTCTAGCATCACTACCTATCAACTGTGTGACTTTGGACAAGTCAGTTGAATACCTCTGTGTCTTCGTTTCCTCAGCTGTAAAAATGGGAATGGTAACATTTGTTTTTCTGGGTTGCTTGGAGGATTGATGGAATAACGAATGCAAAATACCTAAAGTAGGATCAAGGCACATAGTAGGAACATACTAAACATCAGTTTCTTTCTTTCTTTTTTTTTTTTTTAAAGATTTTGTTCATTTATTTGACAGAGATAGTGAGAGCAGGAACACAAGCAGGGGGAGTGGGAGAGGGAGAAGCAGGCTTCCTGCAGAGCAGGGAGTCCGATACGGGGCTCGATCTCAGGACCCTGGGATCATGACCTGAGCCGAAGGCAGATGCTTAACGACTGAGCCACTCAGGTACCCCTAAACATCAGTTCCTTTCTTTTTTCCTCTGTTATTAGTTTTGATAGCAAATTGACTGGATTTTATCCTTTTATAAAAAAAATCCAATTAAGTGGCTTTGTACTTGTACATTGAGACTATTGATTTTTTTTTTCCTGCGGGTCAGTGGCACTCAATAGAGGAAAAACAGTTTTCTCAGATACTGAGATAATCAAATCTGAAGTACTTCCTCATTCACATTAAGTTCTGATACCTATCCTGAGCAAGAAGAGCAGAAAGAGAGTGTCCCTGAACCTTGACCACATATTACATTCACCTGGGGGAAATGTCTAAAAAATACTGGGTCTTCAGCCAGACCAATAGAACCTCTGGGGTGGGGTCGCGGCATTGGAATTTTGAAAAAAGCTTCTCAGGGATTCTGCATTGGGGATGCAGCCAAGGTGAGAAACAACTGTTACAAACTCTTAGGTTCTGATTTCATTTCAGTTGACTCCTTCATGGAGACTCTTCCTGTCTCTGGAAGCTTCAGTAGGTGAGTAACAGTTCTGAGTACTATTCTGTGCAGTGGTTTCTCCACTGGTACCCGTGCTGAGGCCTTGAGGTGACAGCGCAAGGACAAGTGGCTTATGAAGTGGGGAAAGAGCATGCGGATGCAGTTTTTTGGTGTCAGTGGCCTTGAGCTACGCATCTGGGATGCTCTTAATGCACTCTGCTTTATTAAACAGCGAGCAGGAGCCAGCAGAACTATTTAACACATAATTACATGCCTAATCTTGCGTAAAATTGTAACACTAATGACATCACAGCAGCAACTTAAAAGGTCACTCTGAGCACAGAAATTTAGGAATGCTTCTAATCTGTGAGACTTTATTTTTGCAGAAGGCAAATTATATGTTCTCTGTAGGAACTGAGTTGTTTTGGCTTCAGGGCCTTTGGAGGGAGAAGCCAAATGTATGGTGATAATTTTAGACCTAGTGATTGAATTTAGAAAACACTGGTCCATCTTAAGAGCAGTTTTAAATGTCTTGGGGATTTTTTTCCCCCCCAAATAAACTACTACGTCTTGTTTTCATTCTTTTGGATGTCCATTTGATGGCATTTATTAAGTGTCTTGTAGGTGCCAGGCACTGTACTTGGTTCTGGGGGCACCAAGCCACCATATTTGCTTTTAAGGAATGCACCATCTATGGAAGAGTCAGAATAACAAATCAGCATTTGCACTCTACCACAACTGCTCTTTCTGAAGGGTGCTGTGACTTCTCAGTGGGCATATCTAATAGTTACTTGTCTCTTCACATCTTATTTAACTTGCTCAGCTTACTGAATTTGATCCAAATATCGTCGGTCATTTCCCTGTTCTAAAAATGCTTTACAACCTTGACTCATAGGACAATGCTCTCTTGTTTCTCTTTCTCACTCTCTAACTGCTCCTTCCATTCCTTTGTTGGGTGCCTCTTTCTCTATCTGCCCCCTAAACATTAGTATCATTTGGGGGACTAGCAAGGACTCTTGGAAAGTCTCTTGACAATGCCTCCTAACAGGAATGTGAAAGACCTTTCTGCCCCAGTTTGATGCCTGAAAGACTGAGTGAATGGCTCTGTTTGAGGCTCAGTGGTAGAGGTAAAGAAGTATATTGCCGAATGCTAATGGCCTCTTTGAGAAGAATCGAATAAAAGGAAATGGGTTCTGTGAATTTATTGCAGACTACTTCTCAACAGCTGGGTTGACAATGTACAGATTCCTCTGGCTGGAGATGGGTGTTGGAGTTAGTTGCGACCTCTGTCATGTATGTGGGCCAATTGCTGTTCATGTAATCAGGTTGTGTTTGACTTCTGCTTTAGGAGGACGTAGCCCCCGTTAAATAATGGACCTGTCCTTTAGCCTGCTGCTGACTTGGCTCATTGAGCTTAGCATTTCAGAGGCTCTGGGCTTCTAGCCTTCACTCTGTAGCTGAGTAATTGTATGAATGAAGGCAAAACTCTTATTTTTTCCTCTGTGTTGCTACCTGTGAAAGGATGACTTTGGAGTTGAACTGTATTCTTTTTAGTTAATTCAGTATTCATTTCTTCGTTAGAAAAAGTTATTACTGGAGGTATAACATACGGCAGGCACTTAGCTGGGTGTTGTGGATATGTTGGTGAACATAACACGTATGACCCTTCTTTTGTGGATGTTATGGTCTAGAAGAGGGGACAGACTGGTCAGACAGGTGTGCATGGGGGCCTTTAATATAAGATCATTGTGTATGTATCTAATGAAGTAAGTTTTGCATCACGTCTACATCAGAAATGACCATCTCAGGGCTTAGTTGAAAAAACTTTGAAATTAGTTTCAGGTTGAAATCCCAGCTCTGCAACACATAATTATATAACCTAAATACATTGTTAGACTTCCCTGAGCCTCATTTTCCTCATCAAGAAAATCAGAGTAATAACAGATATCATAAAGATTCACCATGCAGATAATTTGAAATAATGTATGGCATTGAGTAGGCACTCAGTAAATGTTAGTGTTTTTCATTTGGAGGAAATAGTAGAAATTTTTTTCCCAAATTGCCATACCAATACATTAAGTCATTCTGCTTGAGTCATTTAAAAAAAGTCTTATGCAGAAATGGAATACACATTTTTACATGGGCTTAATTAGTCCACTATTCCATAATTCATTTCTTAATGAGCTTTTCAAGCGGATAATCACAACTGATGTTCAGTTTGATTCCTTCTATGCTACATATTTAAAACCAGTTTAATTGTTAAACATTCACTCTGTTGGGCATCACACATACACAACTGGTGTAAGAAAACCTGCTCATAACTCACGTGTGCCTCAGATTGGTACAAACGACAGATTTATGCTGAAACCTTTCATCTCTTCTTGGTGAATATGGTTTAATTCTTCTATTTCAGTTGAAAATCAAGGATGCCAAACTATAATAAGAGCTTTTTCTACAGAGAAGAGTTAGAAATGCCAATAATAAACATAAAGGTATGAGGCTCTTCTCCAGATCTGTATAATAATGCATTTATATGCATTGTAATTCTGTAACCCATATGAGGGCTCTCAATATTTACCAGAAGAAGAAAGCGATATTCAGAAAAGTGAGTAAATAGGCTCAAGTCACAGAGTTATTAAGTGATGATGTCCGATTTTCAACCCAAGCCTGTCAACCCCGAACTCATGCTCTGTTAACCTCTTTTGAGATTTTGAGAGCCCTTTTGCCTCCCATCCTCTAATTCCTCATATACAATATGAGGGAATTGAAAGAGATGAGTCTAAGTTTCCCTTCATCTGAGAAATTTATTTCATCTGGCTTTGGAAAATTGCAGCCGAGGTCTGTTCCTACGGCTTGACTTTTAATTTGTCTTTGGTGAGATATAATTTCTTTCTATTTTACATTCTGTTAATTTCTTACATGAAGTCTTCAGTAATACTCATGGGAAATCTATTAAAGTGGGAGGAGGAGAGATTAAGAGCCTAGTAAGAAGGCAAAATGAAAGCCCCTCAGTGATCCTTGAAAAGGTTTTCTGTAGACCCAGGCATTGCCATAGAGCTGGACATCTTAGGTAGAAACCTTGTTTTGATGTTAGGATTCCAACAGACTCTTCTACCTAATTTCCCCCATTCCCTAGGCTGCCTCCCCATACAATCCCTTTCTAACCCAATTGTTAAACCACCACTCTATCCCAAGGGGGAGCTATGATAGTTGAAATTTTAGATGCTATAGCAGGTTGGTGAGAGACATATTTTGGGGGGCAAAAATATGTGGTTCATAGGGCCAGTTGTGGTGGTCACTGAATGAACTTTATTTGTCCATGGATCCTCCCAGTAGGCTCTCTGAATTGACTACTGATAATACACATAAAATTCTACTCCTAAAGGAAACCAGCTGAACTTGCTATTCTCAGCCCCAAATTGAGTAACCCAGCTCTTTCTTTTTGCCAACAGGACCATTCCTTTGATTTATCCTTGTCTTTAATTGGTAAATGGATTAGAAACCATGAGCTCTGAAAGCAGAGAAAACTTGGAATTCAGGTTCCATTTCTGCCCTTTTGCTATCAGTGTTACATTGGATACAAGCTCGTTAACTTCTCTGAGTCTCAATTTCCTTATCTATGAAGTGGAAATATGATGCAACCCTCAAAATTTGTTGTGAGGATTAATTAAAATAACAAACCTGACATTATTGGCAGCTATTTATTTATGTTTAGCTATTTGTGTGTACATAAATAACTGTTTATTTATAACCTAATATACCTAATATGCCAAAGTAAGACCTGAAGGGATTTGAAACAGAATTCCAAAAAATCACTGAATACTAGCTGGAGGAGCTATCAGAAATATTCTAGGGCCTATCCCAATATTGAGGCTTGGTGGTTTTAGGTTTTCTTAGATAGTTAAACTTTTTAAGACTGCAGATAAAAGGCAAATGTGTCGACTTACAAAAGTAGGTTTTCACAATGCAAAGGCACTAAGCAGGCAAAGGAAAATATTTTTAAAATTCTAAATCCTACTTTGATCCAGTGGAAAGAACTGTACTTAAAGATACAAGGGGAAAAATAAACAAAAACAAAACAGCAGCAGAAATAGTCATTCCTTTTTGATGCCTACAGGTTGAAGAAAAACCCATTCAAAGTACTGGGGTTTTATAGTGAATACTCTTGAGAAATATGAAATTAGATATATAGTCCTTTTTTAAATCTATGTTTTTACTATTGTCTGGAAAATGCCTGATGTGATAATTCAGTTCCTGAGGATAACTATGATATAAATACCTTGGGACAGTTTGCTTAAAGAGCTCCCATCTCCTGCGTTTTGTAGCCTATATGGTTTTGGATTCTACATTAGGGACTAAGAACTCAGGAGACTAAAGGAAACCACCTAAGAAGATAAGTGAGGGTCAGAAACTAGAATTGTAGATATTCCTTAACCCACACATTTACCTCTAAATGACCACCCAAATTGGAAAGAGGCACGTGGGACACATCTTTACCTCTCACTTTCATTTCTTCCTTGCTTTGTGACATGGGATGAGTTAATTAACTTCCCTGAATCTCAGTTTCCTTATCTGTAAAAATGAAGGTTGTCATACCTCCAAAAATTTTTTCACTATTAAGTGAGAAGACATGTCAAGGGTCTGGGACATGATAGGTACTAATCAATGTAAATCTCTCCCCGAAAGGAACTGATTTGGTTACCTTGTCCAACATCTGTTATCAAGACCCAGAAGAACTGTCTCTTCTCAAGTAGGGAAAAACAGCCAATGCATATGGTTGGTTTCTTGAAAAAATGGACACCAATCTGTTAAGAAGCATTGATTAAAAGTTGCTTCATATTAGATGTTAAATAAATATATAGGATGAATGAAAGAAGTGATTTTTCTGTCCCTCATACCTCATCCACTCAGTCTCCAAATTTTTGTACATAATTTCTTACTATCTCTAGAGAACCACTATTCAATAAAAGTGTAATATGAACCACATATGTGATTTTAAGTTTTCTAAAAGTCACAATGAAAAGATTAAAAAGAAACAATAGAGATTAATTATAATAATAGATTTTATTTAACCTAATATATCCTAAATATTACCAACATGTAATAAAATAAAAATTATTGATGGAATTATTTATACCTTTTTGAAAAAAAACTAAGACTTTAAGATTCAGTACATATCTTATACTTGTAACACACGACAATGTAGACTAACCACATTTGAAAAGGTCAGTAGGTACCTGTGGCTAGCGGCTAGTGTTTTGAACTATTTTCAATCTACTCTTTGTCATCACTTCAATTTTTCCAACAATAATATATCATCAAGAACAATCATTATTTTCATTTATTGAGTATTTGCCATGTGATAAATTCTGTGTTTTATACGCATCACATTGACAACGACCCTATTTTATGGAAGAGGGAGCTGAAGCATAGAGAGATAAAATAATCTGAAAGTCATCCAACTTTTTAAATGGAAGATCTGGGATTCATATTTAGGTCAGTGTGATTCCAGTGTCTGTCATGCTGTCTGGATTGCTCGAATAGCCTCCTAACTTGTTAGCTGCCTTATAGCAGGATATTTTGATATGGCTATGTCAAAATAGCCACTTCAAAGTAATACCATTATTTTATTATTATTACCAAGTAATTTTTGTCACAGACATTCCTGACCTTCAGCGATCTTTGAGCCTAAACCTATCTGTCCTCCCATTTATGAGGACCAGCCAGACCCTCATTTCATTACCAAGTCACTTAGAGGTGTAGGGCTGGGGTGAGATGCAGGGATGTAATTCATGTTCAGAGTGGGCCAAGATTGCTGTTGAAAATGTCAGCATAGTCCCTAAAAATGGGATGAAGTTTCCTTAGCTGATTCCAGATCTAGGGCAGGTGCTACACAAGAGGAATCATACCAAGTAGGAAGGCATCTATCAAAGACTATCAGGATCATTTGAAAAAGATTTAGGAACTGAAGTAAAGATGCAAAGAAAGAACAACCTATCAATCAGAATAAAAATAAAATGGTTGGAAATATAGCAAATATGTTTAATTTGTGATTTCACAGTATTATTAAAAAACTAACTGATTACCATTAGAAGATGCTAGGAAACAAACTTATTAATTTGAAAATTGGTAAGTATAGGGAAAGAATCAATCATTTATGCTTCATTTTCAATATTAACTAAAGCACTGGGAAACCAAATAGTAGGTGAAGTAAAGTTTCTCTTTATAGATGTATTCACCTAATTAAAGAGGATGGGATATTAGAATTAAACTATCATCATTTCTCAACTCTTAAGAAGCCAAAGTTCCTAGACTTTGATCATCAATGACTGTTCATCAAAAAAGAGAGCCAGTCACAATATCAATTATGAATTAGTCTTTTCAAATAAATCCCAAACTTGAATCTGATCAAACCTTTGGAGCCAATGAACAATTTATGGAAAACAAAGAGGACAGAAGAACATGTTATAAAATATATTGGAGATGCAATCAGTGAAATTGAGACTTTGAGGGCAGTGAACCTGGAGTCTTTAATAAATAAATGCTAAGATAAGATAGAGAAGGAACCTATAGATTAAATGAGACTTAAAAAACATTATTTACCAATTACAATGTGTGAATTTTATTTGGATTCTGATTTACAGACTGTGAGAGAAAGTCATGTTCTCTTTTCCTTTTAATCTTTATTACAGTCCAGTTCTTCTCAAAGTATTTTTTCTAAGCATGCTTTTAGTCAGGTTACTTCCTTGCTTAATATTCCTCAATGGCTTTCTATTATCTGTAGGTAAACCCAAGGAAGACTTCACAGGCTCTAAGTGCTCTACGTTAAGGAGGATGATACATGTGAACTTTAGGGAAGGTTTCTAGAAGAAGGGGAATTGATAGGATAAGAAGGGAAGAGTATTAGGCAGAGTTTCTGGGAAGGGCAATTGAATTAACTCATTGATGTGACATAGTATGGGGAAATTGGTGGGAAGTTGGAACTCCTTGAAGTGGAGGATTGATGTTATGTAGCTGGAGAGTGAAGAGCTATGAAAACCAAGTCTGGGAGGAGTTGATACTTGTTGGAGTGGGATTCACCATTGTACTTTCCTTTAACTCTGTAAGTATCAATATAAGATGAAGCTCTTCCTGAAACAGTGATTCTTAATCTTTTCCCCTTCATGACACACTTTCCCATGCACTTTACTCCATGGGCATTACCAAGTTCTGAAGGTCAGGCTGCAGCATAGGCCCTCAGTTATGTACCAGCTTTAATGCTGGGGCCTTCATAACTAATGACAGTGCCATGTGTCTAGGTATCCCAGCTGAAAACCCCTCTTGTAGTGATGGTGGTAAGCTAGAGTCCAGCAGCTGGTGGCAGGAGTTGGGGTCAAGAGTGCTAGAGCTACAGGAAGGAACATTCTAACTGGCTAACAGAGCCAGCAGACAAATCCAGGTTGAAGAATGATGTGTAAATGCAAACACCAAGGATTATATTCAGATTCAAAGACTGGCCTTAATATGTTCCCAAGGGAGAAAGATGGTTCAGGACCATGGAGAATGACACACTGGCTTCCAGTCCTCCCAATATTTGAACAAGCTTGGCTCCAGGATGCAGGCAGTCAGCCTGGAACAAGTGGGAAGAGGGTCCTGGCACAAATGAGGCAGGGCTGGGGTCAAGTGCTTTCCATATTTATTGGTGTGTGACTCTCTGCTTTCCCCCTTATTGACTATGTGGCTTTGAGTTGGCAATTAAGCATACCTTAGCTTGTTTCTTTATTTTTAAAATGGAATTATTACTGGCACATAGAAGGAACTCAATCAGGTGGTTCTTTTTAAAGTATTTATCTCAAAACTTCAGTTATGTCAAGGTCAAAAGATGACCCATTTCTTTTTCCCAAAGATTCTCACTTTATATAAACTGATATATAAGATCAAAATAAAGCTCTTCTCAAACTCATGTTTGCCATATTGCTTTCAAAACATGTTGAAGAATGAAAATAAACACTCCAAACAAATTATAGAGGAAAAAGATGGCCATTGTTTCTTTCAAGGAATGGAATTCTGTAAGAAACAAAAAGAAATGCAGCTGCAGTAGCCAAGGATAGTTGCCACTTGAGTACATTTGTCTAGAATAGTCTATCATGAGTTATCAGGCCAGAGAGATTGTTTCAGATGCTGTGGTATATCATAGATCTAGACTTCACACAGCACTGGATAAGCTGGTTTACTGGGGGAAACTAGGTGACAAACCAACATAAACTAGTGTCAGTGACATAAATATTTATGCTTTATGGAAGTTACCAAAAAGAATCACTTACTATGAATACCTATTCACTACTAACTGACATGGTAAGCCTTTTGTCATCTAAGACTCCTAAGATCCTTAGAGGTCATTCTTCTCCTTTGTATATGATGCCTCAATCCTTTGGAATGTTCTAAATGAGGAGCAATTGGGTTATTGATTAGAAGACTCCAGTGGTGAGGAATCTACTTTCTTTGGAGACAATCTCCCTACTCCCTTCCAACCCATTGTTGGACATTTATATTTGTTGGAAAGTGTTTCTATAATTTGAGCTGGAATATGCTTTCCTAGAGTTCCACTATTGCTCTAGGTTCTACAGGCTGGATTGCTTTCTAGATGTTTCATTCAGCTGTAATATCCTACCAATACTTCTTCACTATAAACTGAATGTTATTCAACTGCTTTTCACATAGCATGATCTCAATTTCTTTTCTTATTTTAGTCCCCTCCTCAGGCCATACCCCATTGGTTAATGTCTTTCCTAAGTATCATGAGTAGAAAAATACTAAAATTTATTATGTAATAGTGCTATATATTTTTAAATTAATTTAATTGCCACAGAACCTCTACAAGATAGGTACTCCTATCTTACTGATGAGGAAACAGAAGCATAGAGACTTTAAATAACCTGCCTAAAGTCACAGAGCTGATAAGTGGAGAGCTAGAAAATGAACTCTAGATGCCTACCTTCAAAATCTACACTCTTAAACACAGCACAGTTGTATTTTCCTGAATATAGTATTCCAGTGTCATCTGATTAGTGTGGAGAATGACAAAACTATCACCTCCTTCTGTGTATGTATCTTGAGAGACCACATTCATACTTTTGACTGGTATGATTGACTGTGACACACACAGGGGATTAAGTCAAGAGTCAGATCCTGAAATTCCACACCTGCCTTGCAAAGGCCATGCAGAGGTCCTTATCTTGAAGATGATGGAGTCCTACTTTGCATTTAAGATGATGGAGCCCCATTTTGCATTTTTTATTTTGGTATCTCTCACATATATTTGAACAAAGGGGGAAGACACATGATCATATTTACATATTTGAAACATTACTATGAAGCTACTATTGAGGATCAATTAGAACAGGATGAAATGATAAGCAGGGAATTAGATGATAATGAAGACAATAATCCAGGCAAGATCCAGAGGAAGTGGGGATGGTAAAGGATGACGACATCCAAGCAGTGTTTGGAAGATTATGAGGTCAGAATTGGGTGACTGAGTGGATTAAAGGGAGACAAGGTGGTGGGAAGAAGATTTAAAAAAGATTAAAGAAAGATTTAAAAACCTTTTTTAAATGGTGATGGAGTTCTCACCATCTCCCTTGAGAACTGTGTAGATGGTGGCATCATTTATCTCAGTGGGCAATGTAGTAAAAGGAGTGGTGCTTTGAAGCAGGGGTCAGGTGGATGGAGTTCAGTGGAGGGCAGGGGGTGATCAGGAAGGATAAAGAAAATGCCAGTCAAAACATCCAGGAGAGAGGGCTGTAGGCAGTGGATATGTGCAGGAAATCAGATGGGAGGCCCAGCTATAATCAGTGTGCTACAGTTTAGCTTTTGTTCTTGGGAGTCCCAGAGGATGAAGTCTCTGAGCTGCCCTTGATGTCTTCCTGTGTCAAAACTCAAGCAAAAGCCTTTCTTTATTGCCTTGTCAGTTTTAAATGAATTTACTTTTACATAAAGAATGATGTTTGACAAGAGCCATATTCATCACTTCAAAATGTTCCCCGAATACTCTAGCAGGGTGATCATTTGGTATAAATGGCATGTCTGATGATTGTAAGTGGTTCTACCTCAAAAAATGAATTCTTATTGTAAGAATCTAATATTTTTAGTGTAAAAATACAGGAAATTTAGGTCCCAGGAAAATGAGTTAAGAGTCTACTTTGTCTAGAATACAAATGTTAGGTCATTCTTCTTCAATTTCCTCTCTAAAAAAAAAGTATTCTCCTTTTTAAAAAATCTTTTAAATATTTTTTGTGAGCTTCTCATTTACTAATGCATTCATTTATGAAATATTTGTTAGAAATGTACTAGGTCACCATACAGAGTGTGAGGGATTAATTCCTTGTTTTAGGCCATTATCAGAAATATGGGAATTCTTAAAAGAAATCAAACGCTTAAGCACAGTAGTGAACGTGGTGAATTGGTGACAAATATTAATTGGTGAAATGCTGACCATTTTTAATAGCCCGTTTATTCTTGTGGGAATCAAATATTAATTCTTGCATCAAAGATGAAACAGTATGTCTCTGAACTTTGATGCATTTTTTGGAATCAAGCTGCAGATATTACATGAAATAGAGAAAGTGAGCCTGGGTGAGAAAGCAGTTCCGTACCTGCATTTGTAAGAGGATGGTTCTGGGAGTCCTGTTAGCCTCTGGAAGTTGAATCTTTTGCCACCTTACAGAAGAGCTTCTAATCAAAATTAAGGTCAGAGAGACAAGGAAAATACTGAGGTGTTAGATAGAGGGAACACACCTTTGACCTTTAAAACTGCCCTAGGTTTTCAAATGACATCTCAAATATTGGTACAGTTTTGAGAGGTTGTCCCTACTCTCTGCTTTGAGAGTAGGGAAGAGAAAGATAGTAAAGTTGTTCTGAGTGGAGAAAAGGAAGTTCCTGTACTTCTATAAGTATAGGCAAACCTATTACATGTGTGTCCTTTCCAGTCTAGAGCTGTGTCCTCTCAGTTTGTGGTTTCTCCAGTGTCTGTGACACAGGTCTGGCCCCACGTGCCCACACTTACCCTGTTTATGAATGAGAGCAGATGACTCACTGAACTCCCAAGTGTTTTCTTGCTCAACCCCTTCAGATCTAACCAATTCCTCAAGACTGAGATGGCAGCAAGGGGATCTAGGGAACTGAGGGCCCTGGGGCACTGTAATGGACTGAATGTTTGTAAATCCTAACCCCCAAGGTGATGATATTAGGAGGTGGGGCCTTTGGGAGTTGATTAGTTCATAAGGTGAAACCCTCACGAATGGGATTATGGCCCTGAAAAAAGGAACTTCAAAGAGCTCCCTTGACCCTCTGCCATGTGAGAACACAGTGACAAGATGACCCATCTGTGAATAAGGAAATGAACCTTCCCCAGACATGGAACCTGCTGGCATCTTGATCTTGGTCTTCCCAGGCTCCAGAACTGTGAGAAATACATTTCTGTTGTTTATAAGCCACCCAATCTGTGGTATTCTGTTAGAGCCAGTGGACTGCATGGACTAAGAGAGAGGTAAGTAAATGCTCTGTAGATCTCTTTCTTATCTTGCTCATCATTATTTCTTTTACCCTCTATCTTTCCAAGATCCAGCCTGAAGAAAGGGGTAACACTAAAGACTAGGATTGTAACTGAAACAGAAGACCCTGTCTTAAAGAACCCTGAGTTAATATGTTTGCAGAGGGGTACACCAAATATTTTCAGCTCTGTGACTGAAATGAAAATATAATGGCATTTTATTTATAAATGAGGACTGCCAAATGAAGAACTCCTTACCTCATGCAGTTTGGCAATCATTTCTGTAAGAGAAGAGTAGGTGTCATAAACTTTCAGAGGAATGTGCCTGGTAAAGGGAAGAGTCCCAGAGGGAAAAATTGAACTAGAGTATGAGGAGGGTGAGGAGGAGAGGGTGATGAACATGCATATGTTGTCATTTCTAAGAGGTGTGCATTCTCCTCACTACATTTCAGTAAAGATAATGTTCTGAGTATAAGAGTGCCCCGTTGTGTTAAAAATACACTTGTCTGAACGAAGGAGTAAAACCTATTTGATTATTCTGGACTCAGATTTAAGAAGGGGAACAAGTTGGCCTGAGATTATTAAGCATTTACTGCTAAAAAGAAGTAATCACTATGCAAATATATAAAGGTCATATTGATTAGTAAGAAAGCAGTAAAAGAGGAATAACTTGCCACAGAATAATGAATAAGAAATAGAATGTGTTTAGCAAGTGTTAAGATTGGATATCAGGAATCTCTTAGCCTTGAGCAAAGGGAGCCGGAAGGGGGGCCCTTTGGACTTTTCTCCTTTTCCTATTCCCAAATCAAAAGAGGAGTCCTGACTGGATGATCTGGAAGCCTGCCTAGGGCCGTAAGATGTCCTGGCCTATGCCAGGTTTCTCTTTGCAAGTATGGAAGTTGTAAGGGATATCAGCAGCAAAAAATAATGGATACCTTCTTCTTCTGAAACTGTCAACTGAGCTCAGAGCTTTGAAGGCTTTGAAGTGTTGGAGGCAAGTAGTATGGTGCCACTGGATTTGAGATCTGAAGAAACCACCAGGGGTATTCAGGACAGGCTAAATATCTGAAAGGGTTCAGGAGATGGTGACGGAGGACCAAACTGAGCTAAGACAGAGAGTGATGGCTACCAGTTACATAAGACACCTGACAGGCTCTAGTTCTTTAAAACTTGCCTCAAACAAGTCATTTTTTCAACATGTATTTATTGAGCACTGTTAGACGCAAGTCATTGTTACCTGCCTAGGAAATCTAACAGAGGCTAAAACTGATCCTCATAAAGCTACTAAAGTAAACCATATAAAATTGTGGATATTTGGCCATTTTTGACCTATGCAAATGGCAATTCCATATGGTTTCACCTAACACATTCAAATGGGGATAAAGAGACGAAAAGTAAGTGAGACTGCATTTATCATGTCAACTGGTGACAGTGTCTTGGGGGATGCTACCCGGGGTAAGGAGGGTGATGCTGTGGGAGGAGGGGTTGATCATTTATACACAGCAATCAGGGAAGCCTCACTGGTAAACTCACATTTTGGTAAAGAAGCAAATGATTGAGTCAGTGGTATGGAGGTAAGAGATTTCACATGCAAGGCAGGAGAGTAGCAAGTGTAAAGATGCCGAGGTGACCATGTGCCTCTTTGTTTTTGAAGAACAGCAAGAAGGCCAGCGTGGCTGTAGCCAAGCAGTTGGGTGGCAATGACCAGAGGTGAGTTAGAGACTTAGGAGGCAGGCAGCCAGGTCTCCAAAGGGCGGGAGGCTAGGTCAGGACTGTCTTTTGCCCAGAGTGACATGGGCAGTCATTGCAGGACTTTGAGCCCTGGAAGGGCATGATTAGCGTAGATTTCCCTGGAATCATTTTGTCTAGTGTTTGAGGGTGAGGGTTGAAGCATGGAAGGAATCATTTTTTGAGGTTGTAGAACTAGTCAAGGCATAAGAGGATGGACTTGTGGAGCGCTGTGGTAGCAGTGGGGGTCCTGAATATATTGTGAAGGTAGAGCTTGACAGGATTTGCTGAGAGTTGATGGTAGGGTGTGTGGGAAAAAGAGGAGGCGAGGATGATTCTGAGATTAATATGCA
Source organism: Ailurus styani (assembly GCA_002007465.1). NCBI lineage: Eukaryota > Metazoa > Chordata > Mammalia > Carnivora > Ailuridae > Ailurus > Ailurus styani. Next base: position 772,164 of record LNAC01000714.1, on the reverse strand, counting down.
ATTTTGCTGTTGTCAGGTAAACACAGGTAAATTATCACACAAACATAATTATAATTTAATGAGCATGTATGTGCTCATTAAATCTAATCTCTGACTAGATTTTGTGCAATTGTTTTCCCCAAGAGTAAGTGTCTATTGGATTTACCCTATGTTTATAGGCATTTCTATTCATTCACTGGAGCAGTAATCCTGTTACCAACAAGACATAAATGCTAAAAGCCAAGCAGAACTGGGTTCTGACTCTGCCACTTAACAAAAGTATGAGGTATCTTTCCTGGAAGCCTCAGACACCTCTGTTAGAAGAGGCGAATAAAACCTACTTGGAAGTGGTGGTTGTGGTTACATGAGATAATGCATATAATTCATGTAAAAGATAATGCATGGCTCTATAAAATTACAATGACTATTTTATATAAGGTCAGTGATAATAAAATGTGTATGGAAACTACAGGAATTCTTGGCAGCCTTTTGCATCATTTTTGCATGTTTTATCTTATTTTAACCTCTGGAGCTTTTATACTAAGAACCATTTTTTATGATGGTTTATTTTTTTATGGTGGTAAAAATAATGGTCATTCTATCTCAAAAACTTCACCAAAATTTTGTGACACTTGTAAATTAGTAAAAGTAATTAAGTGAAAACTATTCTAGGCCCTGCCTGGCCCCTGCCCAATGTCATACTTGGTCTCCACCTTCTGGGCATATTAACTTGAGGCAGTTCTTCTTGATCAGACTTGGGCATTCAATGTCAAGATAACTCTGATTTCTATTTCTCTTATATTTCTAAGTCATTAAAACTAGGTTTCTGCCTTGATTGCTATCCCTAAATTCCTATAGATGTAACCTAAATATTATCCTCTGATCCTGTCTGAGAGTGGGGTACCTGCCCTCTTCTTGCTTGGAACTCGGTTCTTGAATACCTATCTGCCTTGTGACCATGACCCTATTACCAGAACAACCATAGAATTTAGTGCCAAAACTGGAAGACTTTGGAGAGGAAACACAGAGCTATTAACAGTTAAGTAAGGACAACCCTATTTATAGCTATATAACCATTAATCTGGATTTGCATAGGACAGTCCAATTTTTGCCTGTTGTTTCAGCATCTTGTTGGTACTTTTTTATTCTTGAATTATCTTATTTGGACAATAAATTGCATAACCCACCAACTGAGTTATAGAAACCTGCTGAAAGAGATCTTTTTCTTTAAATGGTAACTTTATCAGAGACTGAATCCCTATATAATACATGGACCTGTTTCTAAATTGTACCCTGGTTCATTTATATAATTTTCTTATTCTGGCATCAATGAATTTTGATTACTATAGCTTCATGGTACATTTTAATGCAGGAGAGAAATAGCTCATCATTTTTTTTCCTACCAAAAATTTCTTGGCTATTCTTAAGCATTTATTCTTCCAGATGAATTTTAGATGTAGCCTGTCAAATTCTGTTTTAAAAATCTTAGGATTTGAATTGGAATTATGCTGAATTTTTGGGTGAATTTGGAGAGAATCAACATTTTTACCAAATCAAATGTTTCTGTACTTCCTGCCCTCCTGCTTGGACTTCTGAATATCATGGCTGACTGTGGATTTTCAATTCTTATGCTCTATTCACCTTTTGAGATAGCCCACTGGTTGGGTATGTTGCCTGTCTCTGCAGTTATTTATGCTACATAGCGGGTCTAATGCCTTGCATAGACTGTACTATTTTTCAGGGGTCAGACTGGGGCAGACCCTATGTCTTTTCCACCCCAGCAGGAAGGCACTGTTTTCCATTTCACCCTGATCTGGTGCAAGAACTGGCCATGCAAAGGCAAACCATAAGACATGATAAAATGTACTTTCATTAAGCAATACAAGCATTCTGTACTCGTAGAGGACTTGAGAGTGCATTTACATGGGGTATACTGTAATGGGAATATAATGGTTAAAAAAATTGAATGGTTCCAGTGAATTCAAGGTAAATTAGAGACTGTACATATCAGGGGTGAAAAGCTAAATCGATGAGGTCAGTTAAGGAAGGTGCATTTTGAAAACTGAAGGAGTCTTTGCATTGCAAGTGGCACGTTGCTTTTCAACATCATCCTGCTGGGCTGTTTAATGTTCCTGGATCTGTAAATGTAATGGCTTCTTCCTTGGGGGGGAGTGTTTTGGGGTTTGTTTTACTTTGAACATTAGTCCCCTCTGGGTGAGTTGGCAATTGCTGTCACGTTGCTGTTAAATGTTAGTACATCACTGGGCATCCTTCTCTTTCAGGTTTCAATGGTGCAAAAATAAGAGAAATGTGTGAAAATAAGAAACATGGAATTGATGAGTCTGGCTTTAGTTTTTTATTTGTTCTGTAAGCTGGAGATGGGACTCTTTTATTATTCTCTTTGTTTATGTGAAGGGAATTACGATACAGGTCAGTGGGATAAATGAGGGGAAAATGCAGATCTGCAGCCTGAAAAGTAAATGCTCATTGACTGTCTCCAATAAAGGGAAGGCACCTCCAGAGATGTGAAATGGCAAGGCAGGGATCCTGAGAGCAATGCTTTCTGACCTTTTAAAATTCATGCCTCCCACAGTGCTTTTCATTCGGTTTTCTGACTAGTCTTGTGTGATATTGTGATTTATAATATGAAGTACGGATTTGGTCTTCTTCCTGTTTCTGGCACAGAGCTCCCAAAACCCTTGGAATTTCCTAGGAAAGCAGCAAAAGTGTCTTTTGTTATGTTAATGAGGCGACTTTTGGAAACCGCCTTTGGTTGGGGGCTGGTTGCCAGGAGATTAGGCCTTGTGGGTTTGAGGGCTGGAACTTTTGCACCCCCAGCCTCTTGGGAGGTTGGGAAGGGGCTGCAGCTTCCATCAATCACCAAAGGCCAATGATTTAATCAATCCTGCCTATGTAATTCAGCCTCCCCAAAACCCCACAAGGACGAGGTTAGGAGAGCTTTTGGGTTGGTGAACAGAGATTTGGGGAGGGTGGTGTGCCTGGGGAGGCATGGAAGCTCTGAGCCCTTTCCCCATACTTTGCCCTATGCATCTTTCCCATCTGGCTGTTCCTGAGTTACATCCTTTTACAATAAATGGGTAATCTAGTAAGCAAAATGTTTCCCCGAGTCCTGTGTTCTAGCCACTCTAGCAAATTAATTGAATCCAAGGGGGGCAGGTTTCAGGAACCTCTGATTTATAGCCAGTAGGTGAAAAGCACAAGTAACAACCTGGAGCTTATGACTGACATAATGGAGGCAGATGGCAATCTTGTAGGATGGAACCCTTAACCTCTGGAATCTGATGCTGTCTCCAGGTACATAGTGTCGGAATTGAGTTGAGTTGTAGGATATCCTGCTGGTGTCTGAGAATGAGAGATAATTAATATTGTGTGGGCATCATTCCATACCCTCCCCAAAACATACCCCCCCAACACACACCCACACATACCCACATGCACACACCATGTGGAAATAGGGTCCAGGAAGTAGGGTTAAGCAGAAAATCGCAAACAAGGCAGCACAGTGATTAGGGGAAACTGGCTTTAAGAGAGAGACTGCTGCACTACCCGGGAGGAGGATGGTCCAGGCATCAAGGTCTGAGGTCCAGGGGAAGACAGGTGCTTAATAAAGTGTTGCTGAAAGAATCTTTGAATAAATTGTTCTGGGGGAATCTCAACTTAAGTTCCTATCTGCATGGAGTGGATAATGGAGGAAGATCATCTCTGGGAAAAAGAGACTTGTCAGAAGCCAGTCAAATTGAACATGGACACAGCAGCCCCTGGTGATACAAATGATTAGATCAAAGGAGATCATGTCTGGACAAAAGTCCTGTCCAATGGATTGGCCCAATGTAGAGTCTGTGTGTATGTGGATAAGGAGTGCTCCATCTCAGGGCTAATGAGGCATAAACCTGCACACAACTTCAGGCATTGGACTGTAGATGTCAGGTGGGTCTTGACTGAGATTTTGTGGGTGAAGAGAGGGAGAGGGTGAATGGGGCAACAGCAGTCATAACTGCCACCTCATCCTAAATCTGAAATTAAAACCTAATCCCTAGTTCTACTCACAAAGGTTGTAGATGGATGAAGACGATGTCTTGAAGTACTGGTTCCTTATAAAATAAGTTCCTACCTTTGGGATTTATTCAAGACTTTTACACAAATAATTACTTTTTAGGAGTTTTGTTTGTGTTTCTGTTTACAATACATGAAGAGACATGGCAGAAATAAAATAACAAAATATGAAAATAACAAAAATAAGAAAATATGAAAATTAAGCAATTCAAGATAATGGTGTAGTTGTCACAAGACAGTGAAATTAATTACCAAGTCACTTGAATAAAAGATATTTTTCATAAGAATCTGGAAGAGGGAGATACCTTTCTGGGGAGGTGAGGGAAGATTTTACATATGAGCTGGGATTAGAGAGGAATTTTTATGTTTCAGTGAAATTTGGAGATGCAGAGAGGAACGGAGATGTACAGAAGTAGATGTGGAGAGGAAGACAGGCAGCAGAGGTATTGGAGGGATGGAGTTTTGGAGAACAAAGAAAACTATTAGATCAAGAATAAAGGAGGGAGAAGGTGACAGAGGAAGGTTGAGTATAGAATAGAATGTTTGGAGTAGAAAAGATAGGATAGTTTTTGTCTTACAATTGCCATCTTCTTAGTAGAAGTAGGAGAAAGGGCATTTAATTAAATGTGAGGGGAGCAGAGATAAGTTTGAGAGTATGATAAATAGGGAGAAGGTCTAAAATATCAATTTTTGAGGAGTTCTGGGGCCTGGGGAGCAGACAAGGGGTTAATAAAAGCATTGCTTTGTACAAAACCAGAAAGGATAGAATCCCCCACCCCAAATGCATACACATACTCACATATATACACACGCATATAAACACACAGATTCTAGCAGAAATAATCCAGAAGCCTGACTGGCATGCACTGAAGAGGAAGTAGGTGGGTGTTGCCTCCTGCACAAGCTAAAGCATGTTTACTAAAGAAAATGTCCTTTTCTTATCTCCTCTCATGCTCCCTTTAGAAAAATAAAAAAAGGTAGAATAAAAAGTCAACAAGAAATGGGAGGTGGTTTTATTTTATAAAACAGAAAACGAGCAAGGCTGTGCCACTCTCTTCTCTCCTTCTCTCTTAGGGAGAGGGCTAGAGTAGTTGGCAGGTGGCAGGCCTCTTTCTCTAGCACCTGTGGGGTATAGAAGCCATAACAGTGCCCTTTAGGAAAGAAAGAATGGACTCCAGGAGTCCGTGCCTAGTTCACACTCTGGGATGATTATTTCCTTGGTGCCTACTTTAGAAGAGGGCATAACCACCATATTTGTGAACAGGAAGGTACAATTTTAGTTAGATGTGCTCACACTGTCAGGATTGCTATACTACATTATTCATTTCATACATGAAAGAAGAACAATATACTATTTCTTGCTGTTCTAAATTTAGTTCATTGTTCTCATTGATTGGTTTTCATAGGGTCACACAAAGTATTATAATTTACTTATATTGGTTCAGTTTTTGCATATCATTCTGGGTAATACAAACCCAGACACATCCTTATTCACATCAGTCTTATGATAGTCTGCACTGGGCATCAATGCTCAAAATAATTAGTTGTTCTGGTTCTCACTCCTTGATCCCAGGAGGTAATATGTTGTAATGGTAGGGTATTAAGGACATCTGTTTTTTGGGTAACAATTTATGAAAAATCAGTTTATAATTCAGTATACCACCATGCTTCTTATTATAATGAGTTTATTCCATAAAGATCAAGATATGCGAAAGCATTTGTTTTAACAAATGGGAGTTAGATTTTGTGTTTGGCAAAATGGCAAATGGTGTGACAGAAGGAACGCTGGACTATGAATCAAATCATGGGAGTTGAATTCTGTGCCCTTCATTCAATGTCTAACCTTGATCATTTAATTTCCCTGAGCCTTGGTTTCCCTTCCCAAAAAATAATCTAAATCATGACTGCATTCTAAAGTGGTTTCCTAGTTTAAAATGTCACTCTATTTAGAAGCGATAATAACCTTGTGAGTCTTGACTTAGATTTTATTGGTTCCATTCTTCAGATGATGAAACTGAGGCACTAAGGTATTTTCAAAGTCATGCCACTAGAAAATGGTGGACGTAGACATGACCCACTGTCAAATTTAAGATTTGTCCCACCAGTCCACAGTGGTATTTTTGGCTTGATTCCTCTACAAGAAATAACAAGATTCCTTTACAAGGAAATAAACTTTACAAGATCAAAAGATAATCATCTTATCTTCCTTTCCACCTCAGCCACTGACTCCCATGGTTGAACCCTAAGTTTTATCATTAGCAGTAACTGTATCATCTCAGGAATCTTGGTTGCGAACATCCTATTCCCTGGTCTACAAGAACTGTTTCAAAGTTTGTTTATTCCAAGATTCTCTCTGCTCCAATTTTTTAATCTTATCGAGTCCCCCAACCCAATGCCACTGCTTCTTCTCATTATCCATCAACTTGTCACCTCCTCTCTTTACTTCTGTAGTTACCGAAATTGATTTCATGATCTTTCACTACATACCTCCCTTGCAGATACCCTTAACTCCTTTGCCTCACTTTTCTGTCATTGTTCTTGTTGGACTAAACCCCAACCTTGAGTAAAAACAACTATCCATCTTCACTGTTCCCATACAGTGGCAACCAAACTTTACTGAAGAAAATCACAAATCCTGACTTACTGGTTTTACATTAAATAATGACTAAATTTCAAATGGCATTCAGTCATCACCTACAGTTCTCTAGTGAGTTCTGTCTCTCTCTCTTTGAAAAAATTAATTCATCTCTTCACCTTTCCCATCAAATGTCCCACAGTTTCCAATTCCCTAACTGATGACCTTGCCATTACCACCACAGATCTGTATGATAGTCCCCCCTCTTCTGGGGGATATGTCAGAGGACCCCCAGTGGATGCCTGAAACCACGAGTAGTACTGAACCCCAGATATACTAGGTTTTTTCTTACATAGGCATACTTCAGAGATATTGTGGGTCTGCTTCTAGACCACCACCATTAAATGAATACCACAATAAAGCAAGTCAAGTGAACTTTCTGATTTCCCAGTGTACATAAAAGTTATGCTTATACTATACTGTAGTCTATTAAATATGCAAAAGTATTATGTTAAAAAAGTAAATACCTTAATTAAAAAAATACTTTATTGCCGAAAAATGCTGTCATCTGAACTCTCAGTGAGTCACAATCCCTGATCACAGAACACCATAAGAAATATAATAATAATGAAAAAAAATTAAAATATTGTGAGAATAACCAAAGTGCGACACAGAGACACAAACTGAGCAAATGTTGTTGGAAAAATGGTGCCAATAGACTTGCTCAATGCGGAGATGACATGAACCATCCATTTATAAAAAAAGCAGTATTGTGAAATGCAATAAAATGAGGTATACATGTACATACATGCTTATGATAAAGTTTAACTTATAAATTAGTCACAGTAAGAGATTAACAACAAAAACTAATAAAATAGAACAATTATAATACTTATAACAAAATACTATAATAAAAGTTGTGTAAATGTGCTCTTTTTCTCAAAATATCTTTTTTTAAAAAGATTTTATTTATATAATGAAACAAGATGGGATGGGGAAGGAGATAAACCATAAGAGACTCTTAATCTCACAAAACAAACTGAGGGTTACTGGGGGGGTGGGAGGGTAGGGATAGGGTGGATGGGTTATGGACACTGGGGAGGGTTTGTGCTATGGTGAGTGCTGTGAAATGTGTAAGCCTGATGATTCACAGACCTGTACCCCTGGGGCAAATAATAATAATAATAAAAAAAGATTTTATTTATTTATTTGACACAGAGAGAGAGAGAGAGATCACAAGTAGGCAGAGAAGCAGGCAGAGAGAGAGGAGGAAGCAGGCTCCCCGCTGAGCAGGGAGCCTGATGTAGGCCTTGCTCCCAGGACCCTGAAATCATGACCTGAGCCGAAGGCAGAGACTTTAACCCACTGAGCCACCCAGGCGCCCTCCAAATATCTTCTTATACATCACTCTTCTTGTGGTGATGTGAGATGGTAAAATGTCTGTGATTAGATGAAGTGAGGTGAATGACATAGGCATTGGGACATAGGTTTAGGTTACTGTTGACTTTCTGACAATATGTCAGGAGGAGGATCATCTGTCTCTGGACTGTGGTGGACTATGGGTAACTGAAACTGCAGAAATAAAACTGTAGATGGGGGGGGACTATTGCACATCTGCTAGTATCTGTTTTCACCTTTACCTTTCCTGTGTTTCCTCAGGGAATGCCCTCCCCATGTGCCCATCCAAGATCTTTCCCTTAGGATTCTCAACCTAGGATCCTGTTCTCTTCTATTTCTGCAAAGTTTTCTTCCCTTAAGTTGCTCTCCACCTCTTTTCTTCTTTATTGATTTAGTGATTATGATCATCCAATTAGGATTCTAGAATATTCCATATTAAAAAAAATTTCCTTGATCTTGCATTTCCCATTCATTACCTTCTCATTTTTGTGCTTATCTTTACAGCAAAAATTTCAAATAAATTCGGTATATCTACTGTCTTCTCTTCCTCATTCACCATTCAATCTTCATACATTCCAATAGGATGTTAATCCCCATCTCTCACTAAAACCTCTTTTCAAGGTCAATAATGATTTCTAAGGTGGCAGAACCAAAGGGCAGGCCTTTATTCTAAATTTACCTGAACTCTTGTCAGCATTCAATATAGTTGACTACTTATTTTCTGAGCAACTCTCCCCTTTAGGATTTCATAATATGATGCTGTCTTGGTTTTTCCTTCCATCTTTGTAATTGTCTCTTCTTGGTCTCTTTGAGTGGTTTCTTGGTCTCTACCTGTTCTCCAAATGTTGAAGTTACTATTCTTCTTTGTCTATGCTTCCTAGATGGCCTCATCGAGTTCCATCACTTTAAATATCATCATGACTAAGTGACTCCCAAATTTGTATCTCCAGACTTACCTCCTACACTCCAGACTCTAGTTTCTCAAATCATAAATTTAAGAAAAACTTTTGATTGCTTTCTCTACTTCACCATGATTTCCCACATCCAGATAATCCCTGTACTTTGTTGTTTATATCTCCAATCTATCTCTCAAACCAGTTTTCTTTTTCTTTGTTACTACTATTACATCCTTGGTTTAAGCTGCCAACATTTATCCTATCTGCACTTCAGTAATAGCCTCAATTGTGATGTTTCTGCTCCCTTGATTTCCCCCTTATTATTGACACCTTACACCTTACAGCAGTTAGAGCAGTATTTTAAATTTAGGGGGAAATTAGACTGGACCTTTCATTGCTCTAGATCTGCTAATGGGTTTCCATTGCTCTTGATATTTGAACTCTTGGTGGGCCCTGTGTGCTCTTGCTGACATTATTATGTCCTATTCTTTTCCATCAACCCACACTGGACATGGTAATTCTCCTAAGGCCTTTGCACATACTGTTTTCTCTTTCTAGAATGCTTTGCTCCCAGCTCTGACTTGTTTAGATCCTTCTGATCTTTTTGTGTTCAGCTCAAGATCATCTGTCCAGGGAGGTTTTGAATCACTATTCTTTCTAAGAGTCCCACCTGTTTTTCTTTTTTCCCCCCAATTACTGTCTACCATTCAAAGTTTTTCTTTATAATCATTCTCACAACTGCAGTTACTTTGTGTATTTGTTTATTTGTTTACTATGTGTCACTCTCAATCAGAAAGTCAATGCATGACATTAGGAATCTTGTTTATAGTTTTTCAAATTTTCTCCAGTGCTTGGTATGTTTCCTATCACCTAGTAGGCTCTCACCAAGAATATTTGTTGAATGAATGCATATGCATAAACGATGTGAAACTGCTTGTTCATTGTACTATACTGGAGTAACATATTCTATTTTTCACAAATGAGTTGGATTTCTTTAGCAGATCAGTAACACAAGTGGTCTGTATTGGGCACTAAAAGCTAAAAATCATAAACCATATTGGCTATATTTGCCGTATAGCAGCTCTCTTTCCTATATGAAGATCTGTCTTTTGTAGGATCAAAACTGGACTAATGATATGTATAGACTGTAAGGAAATGTTGACTCAGGTAAATAATACCTATTAAGAAAAGTTTGTGAGGAAGTGGCATTGCGTAAGATGAATATAAATTTATTTCTTCTATGTTTTGAAAAAACAACATTGAGCTTCTATTGTTTATTCTGTATGAAGGTCTGAGAAGAAGTACTGTGTAGTAGTACTCAGGCACCACAGGAACTATTCTTAAAACACTGATAGTATATAGTTAAGAGATGGGAATCCAAGAGTATCACTCACCATGATTCATTCCTAGCTTCTTTGTCCAAGCTTGAAGGTTTTCTTTAAAAGTGAGTTAAAGCTTATTCAGACTGAGAGTTAATGCAGTCCCAGAGAAACTGCCCATATCTCAACTTAAGTATCTTTGTAATTAGAGGTATGCTACATTGAAGATCTCACACCTTTCCATTTTCATTGACTTTAAGGGATCAAAGAAATCATCCAATATCTTGATGTCAAGGCTCTAAAACTCAGAATTTCAACTGGTACACATCCTTATTAGTAAGTCAAATTATCAGATGATATGTTGATCCAAAAATGGTATCAGTAAGTAAATAAGTAAACCCTAAATATGTTTTTAATAAATATCCTTTCATCTCATGGCCTATATTTGCATCTTTTTCCACTTGATACTTATCTCTGAGGCATTGCTTGGCTTATAAACATTTTTACTTAGAGATCATATTTGTTATTTAAATCAGCATAACACGATAGCCCATTTCAAAGCCTTGCCTCCCTATAGCCAGCTTTGCTTAGCTCCTCTACACTTTTCTGCCAGTGTCTTTTTTCTCTTTTTCCCTTAAGTTTATTTCATTTTTATGAAGACAATTTAGCAAATGTGATAGGTACAAAGAAAAGCAAAAGAAAAAAGGAAAATTACCAGCCAGAATCAACTGTAGTTAAATTTTGAAATATAGTACTTTAGGCATGAGGCTAATTTTGAGGAGTCCTTCTAGCTTTGACAATAGTGTTGGGAGAAAACTTGGAAGAAAGATGTGTTGTAGATGTAAATTAATTACTTTTTAAAATTGGGCAAACCCCAAAATAGCACAGCAATAACATTGACATTTTCCTTTACTTGCTTGATACGAAAAGGTAGTAGTAATCTAACTGGGGTTAAGATTTTTGATTTTTTGTTATTTAATGACCTCACCCAAAAGATGGAATATTCCTAAGATACTAATATATATTTTCCCCATTCCATATTAAGCTTTAAACAAAAATTCAAACACTATAACTTTTAAAGTTTCCAAACCTAAAAAGGTGATTGGACCTCCCATCCCTAGTGTGTAATGGAGAAGAAAAATAATGCTAAACTGCAAAGGAAGTATGAGAAAGTTCACAAAATGACATTTATCATAATGACTCTTTAGAAACCTTTTTATTTTTTTAAGTATCAGTTTCTTCCATGGAGCATTTATTGGGCACCCCTGCTTTGCAGGTGCCCAGGCGTGTCTCCTGTCATTGCCACCCCAGACGGAGGAGTTGCTGACATTGCCTGCCCATAGCAATGGTGCTTTCTGAGCTGTTGGTCATGCTTCCCTTCCTCTCCTGCTGGCGTTAGCATCTCTGGGATGCAGGGGGAGCCTAATGTGTGCCAGCCAGGATGGGGAAATGGTCCATCTGCTCTGTGCTGGGCTTTAATTTCATCACCAATGATGGCTGCAAAGCAGATGCCTGAATATGGGGTACACAATGACCATTTACTCAGAGGCCACGGTAGAGGAACTTTAGTTAGTTTGTTTATAGCCCATAACTCAGAAAGAGAGCCAAACATGCTAAACAGGTTGTCCCTGAAGCTTGGGGGTCTCTGCAGACTCAAATAGATTGAATGGGATGAGAAGCTGGGCATGCATTATTTCTAACCCAGTGTTGTTACCATGTAGTGATATGACCTTGGGCAAGTCCCTTCACCTTCATGCTTTGTCATAACAAGGTGTCATCTGTAAACTACAGATTATAGAATGTACTCTACCTATGTTCCCTGCCTGTTGTGAGGACATAACAGCAAATCTCATTTATTCATCTGAGCACAGCACAAATGCTGCCTCCTTTGTAGTCATCAAAAGGATAATCATTCTTTTTGATTTCTACGCACATTTTATTAGTGTCTCTCTTTAGACACATAATAAATACATTAGCAAACATTTATTAGATGTGCCCACTTTATTCCAAGTGTTAGTCTAAATACTTTAGTGGTTATGGGTGATGGGGTGGAATGGGGAGTAGTGGAATCAGGTACAAAGATAAGTATCTGAGTTCTTGAGGATTTACTTTCAAAATGATGCAAATTACCTATATTCCATCTGATTCTTTTCCAACAAATTCTAAACTTTGATGATGGAACTTCTTGCCTATATAAAACCCTTGACTACCTCATAGTATCCATCAACATACCCTGTGGAAAAGTAATGACCAAATATTGGACACTTACTAATGCCAAATGTTTTTCCAAATGCTTTACATGAATTAACTTATTTAGTCATCACCACAACACTAGTATCATACACATTTTATAGATGAGATCAGAAAATGGCATAGAGCACTTAAGTAACCTGTCTAAGGTTGCATAGCGGGTATGTGGCAGAGCCTGACACAAGCAGCCCAAACCCCTAGTACACATCCTTAATTACCATGGTTACTTCTCATGGTAGTATGTGAATGAGTGAGGAATGTAAGAATGTTTTAAAGAGTGTAAAGCACTTATTATGTTTAAGTCATTACTACTGCTTTTGCTCTGTATGTAACGATTACTATAGGATTATACTTGGCATTGTATAGCATTTGGGGGGAAAGAAATCTCAACATTCTACTTTTGGTGTTGGAGCTCAAGTACAGTTAGGGAGCACCTGACCACAGTGGAACAAACTTAGTATAAAAGATAAATTCAGTTGCAGGAGAACTAGAAAAAAATGTCCCTAATTTCTTATCCTTACCTTGAAGCCATGACATTTAGGCAATTCTGGGTGACTTCTGATTATAGGCTTAGCCCACAGTGATCTCTTCCCCAAGAGACTCTGCATGAGTTTGTCTTTTGTACCCCAAACTGATTCTTCATTGACATTATTTTTACCCCCAATATACCCTTACTAGTTCCAAAACTAGATAATGTATTGTCATCTTCAGTGTGCCCTCTCTTTTACTTTGTGGTTATATTTTGTCCATTAAGTGTTTCTTAAAGATAGCCCTCTCCCTTCTACTCTGACTGCTGTTAATTTCAGTATCTCAAATTAAACTACTGTAAAATGTTCTCAAGTAGCATCCCAGGCTCTGATATGTTTTTTCTCAAGTATTTACTCTGGCTTATCATTCTCTAATTTATGTTGATCAAAGTTACATCTGATAATATCCCTCTCTGTTAAAAGGCATTAATGACACCTAATTGCCTCTAAGATAGATCATAAGCTTCTTAGCATGGTGGTCAAGGCATTCCTCAATTGGGTCTCAACCTGCTCTTTGGATATCATCTCTCATTGTAATTTCTCATTTTTTAAAGTTTTTATTTGTTTAAGTAATCTCTACACCCAACATGGGTCTTGAACTCATGACCTTGAGATCAAGAGTTGCATGCCCCTCCAACCGAGCCAGCTAGGTGCCCCCATCATACTTCCTTATTAATCCAATACACTGTAGCTACACTGGACTAGTTACTACACTTGAAGTGAAGTATGCTCCACTCCCCATATGCTCCCATGTCCCCAGGACATATACCCTACCTTCTTAAAAAATTCCTTTCCTTCCCCACCTGTTAAAATATTTGATCTTCTTCAAGACAAGCTCAAGTGTCATTTCCTGATTATCCCAAGATAGAATTAATTGCTATTTGTAACAACTTTGTATTTATAATTATCTTCAGACCTTCTTTTTGTTACAAGGTGGTTAATATGCCTTTTTCATAATAGATTGAAAGATTCTTGAACTTAGAAGAAAATAAGTCATCTTTGTAGCTACACACTACCTAGCATGTAATCTTAGCTAAGCCTGTACACCTAGTCCTGTAAATTTAGTTTTCTGAGTGCATAGAGTTCTACTCCCCACATAAAATGTAGGCTTTTGGCAGGCAGTGACCATTTACAATATGAGCTGGCCTCTGTATTTGGGGCTTTAGTTGACTTTACATTTGCTTTTACCAGTTAACATGCACGTGTTGGGGATCAAAAGGAAGCTATTAACTCTGTTTCTACTTCCAGTGATTGCTGTGAGAGGGCCAAGAGAAGTAACACCTGCAAACCTTTGGATGCATAATGGAAGCTTACTAGAGGTAGCGATTGGTTAGCTTTATGGCTGAACTCTTTGGCACATCATTTTATGTAATTGAGATTTGGCCTGAGCCATCCACTCTCAGGACCAATTCTCTCCCATAATGAAACACATGTGCAGTTTAATTCTAGAGTATTTTTCAAAAGAACATTTTTATTCCCTTTTTCCCCCATTGAAACTTCAGGAACTTTTACAATGAAGCCAATTGTTCTAGATAATCTATTTAATACTACCTCATAAATGCTTAAATTTTGAAAAGTTTCATTATCATCATTGTTATTATTTTTACTTTATTTGTTTTTAAATTATTTCTTTGTATCCCTTGCTTTAGTCTTTGTGCAATATAGAAAAAAGCCCCACTTTTGCAGATTACCATGCCTGAAGCATAGTAGGCAACAAATATTTGTTGATTCAATGAATGGAGAATAAGTGAATGACCTCCCTGCTCCTTAGGCAAAAAGGACAAACTATTTATTTACATGAGTTGTCCAAATCAGTCATGCAAAACTCACTTGGGCTTTTAGGCAGCATATCTGGGAATGGTTTTCTACCCTGGGGCAGGTGGACCTACTTCTCCCTCAAATAACAAGTAGATCCATGGAAAGACCAGTGCAGTGGACGCAGGCAGAATTGTCAAGAACATGAGCATTATATAAGGCAGGAAATTAATTTGTCTGCCAGAGTTGATGAGGAAGTTACAGTGGGGAATTACTGACTATTAATCTCTGTAGGATTTCTCCCTCTCTCTTTATCTAATGAGGCTCTGTCAAGCAGGAAACCGATAAACTCTTATGGTCTGAAGAACAGTGTGG
Organism: Ailurus styani; assembly: GCA_002007465.1. NCBI lineage: Eukaryota > Metazoa > Chordata > Mammalia > Carnivora > Ailuridae > Ailurus > Ailurus styani. The sequence continues at coordinate 757,016 of LNAC01000714.1, read as the reverse complement.
AATCAAAAGTTCTTACTGGAAAACCTCACTCTAAGATCTGTGTGGGTGTGAAAATCCATCCGAGTCCTTCTGGGCAGTGTGTGCTGAATGATAAGGCAAACCTCCACAGTGATGCCTAAAACCCAAATGGGATTAGATGAAGATGGGGATGGGGGACAAAGTTTATGAGGACAATCCTTCATCTATCAGACCCTGGAATAAAGTGCCGTTTGATTTTCCTTTCAGATTAGAATGGCTGAATGGCCACTTTCTTGCCCTCATCAATGGAGAATGTTTAGAAGCTGAGTTGATTGAGAAGTGGGTCTTTTGTAGTTGGCTGCCACAGATTGGAATAATACCATGAGATTATAACATCAGCTACCTTTTTTTTTTTAAAGATTTTGTTTATTTATTTGACACAGAGAGAGAGATCACAAGTAGGCAGAGGGGCAGGCAGAGAGAGAGGAGGAAGCAGGCTCCCTGCTGAGCAGAGACCTCGATCCCAGGACCCTGAGATCATGACCTGAGCCGAAGGCAGAGGCTTTAACCCACTGAGCCACCCAGGTGCCCTAACATCAGGTACCTTATGTTCTTTTTTTATTTTTTTAAATTTTTAAAAAAGATTTTATTTATTTATTTGACAGAGAGACACAGCAAGAGAGGGAAAACCAGCAAGAGGAGTGGGAGAGGGAGAAGCAGGCTTTCCTGGAGAGCAGGGAGCCTGATGCACGACTCGATCCCAAGACTTTGGGAGCATGACCTGAGCCGAAGGCAGCCAGTTAATGACTGAGCCACCCAGGAGACCCATATTCTTTTTTTTAGAAAAAATAATACTAAAACTCTATCTCCTTTCCCCCTCCTTTTCAAGATCCCTGAGTCTCCATGTCCTATTTTTCCAAACCAATTTTTTTTTGTCAAGGCCATTGACTAATAAGACCAGGAGATCTTTCTTTCTAAAAAGATTTTATTTATTTATTTATCAGAGAGAGAGGGAGAGAGAGAGCACAAAAGCAGGCACNTCAAGGCCATTGACTAATAAGACCAGGAGATCTTTCTTTCTAAAAAGATTTTATTTATTTATCAGAGAGAGAGGGAGAGAGAGAGCACAAAAGCAGGCAGAGGGGCAGGCAGAGGCAGAGGGAGAAGCAGACTCCCTGCTGAGCAAGGAGCCTGATGCAGGACTGGATCCGAGGACCCTGGGATCATGACCTGAGCCGAAGGCAGCTTAGTCAACTGAGCCACCCAGGCGTCCCAAGACCGTGAGATCTTAATGGCAGAGTGGATTATTTTTAATTTTCATTTGACCTCTTTCCTAGGTGATTTCTTCAGCAATGACTGAGTTCCCATCTCTGCACTCTAAAAGTGGTTAATGGATGTCTCTCTCACTACCAGTTTAGTACAGATTGTGTGTTCTTACTTAGTTTTTCATAAGAAAATGTCTAATCTGTTCTTTGTGTCCCTGCATCAACATTTGTTGACTGACTAACATTTGAGAGTTTAACAACTACTATTTATTTGGACAATAATTAAAACACATATTCTGGGCCTATCCAAGATCCATTGGCTCTCAAAGACACATGTCATATTAAGAAGAATTTTCTGCTGAAAAATCTACTGTGATTTTCACATCCATGACCTTGGGAAAGAGCCCGTGTCTATAGTCTTTTACACAGTTACTCAGAAAGCCATCACCAGATTAAAGACAGAACAAAATGCTGAGATGATAAATTTAATCAGCTCTCCCAGAGGTTGGAAACATTTCTCAGACACCTATGCCCTGACACATCTGTATTCCAATCTGTTCAATTCGGCTGTCACAATTTCACCCCAATTTACCCATTGCAAGCACTTGAAATGCTGCCTTTAATTAATTCTCTGCACTCAGAAATTTGAGCAATGCCAAGTGAGTTAATTACCCAAGTTTATGGCTTTAAGCATTTCCTAGATGCAAACGATGAAAATTCTTAGTGAGTGCCAGCACCCAATCTTTAAAGACTTTAGGCTTCTCCCTCCACAGTACTGCTCTGAGGAGTGAGAGGTGCGAGGGCTGGGTTCAAAATGACCAGATGGCACAGAACATTATCTAGATGAAATTTTCACGGTCAACTAGCAGATAGTTGTTTTTAGAAACACCCTCACTTACTTTATTGAAAAAGTGGGAAGTTTCAAAGGAAAGTTGTAATCTGCTTTTGAGTAAAATGGATTAGAATTTTTTTTTTTATTAGAATTGTTAAACATATAGGGGCACCTGGGTGGCTCAGTGGGTTAAAGTCTCTGCCTTTAGCTCAGGTCATGATCTCAGGGTCCTGGGATCGAGGCCCGCATCGGGCTCCCTGCTCAGTGGGGAGCCTGTTTCCTCCTCTCTGCCTGCCTCTCTGCCTGCTTGTAATCTCTCCCTCTGTCAAATGGATAAATAGAATCTTTAAAAAAAAAAAAAAGAATTGTTAAACGTATAAATTTTCTTAGGATAAGTTCCTCATTGCCCTGTGCTAGGTGTTATAATTTGAGGTCAGATAATGATCATGGATGCCAAAGAGTCTTGTTTTGGTGGAAATTTGTTTTATAAGGAGTTTCTCAAAAGGGAAGGAAGGAAAGAAAGAAATAATCTTTATTTTCTTATTCTCTGTAGGCATTCTAATACATCATATGCATTCCTCATGATAACTGTGTAATAAGTATTAATATCCCCATTGTTATAGGTAAACTAAAGCTCAGAAAAAGAAACTAAAGATAATTGAAGGATCTGAACTCAGGTTTGTCAGACTTTTTTTTTAAGACTTTATTTATTTGACAGATCACAAGTAGGCAGAGAGGCAGGCAGAGAGAGAGAAGGAAGTAGGCTCCCCACCGAGCAGAGAACCTGATGCAGGGCTTGATCCCAGGACCCTGAGATCATGACCTGAGGCAAAGGCAGAAGCTTAATCCACTGAGCCACCCGGCTTGTCAGATTCTTAAGGCCATGATTTCTCCATTAGACCACACTGTCTCTGTGGGTAATTTGAGAAACAGCATTAAACCAGGTGAAAGTCATTAAAAAAGTTTTTCTTGCTCCCCCTGAGATCACCGGGAACCATTTGTTTGTTAAATTGAGATAGATCCTGGTTTGTTGCAATCACTACTGCTTGTCAGTAAGAGATGGGTTCTTCAGATTCTTACATATAAGCACTTGTCTTGCCTCTCTTATTAGAGGACAAATCTCTGTGAATATTTCCACATAATGGACATGGTGTCACCAAGACACAAGGTCTCAGGATGGCTTAGGAATAGTTTTGTATTTCAAGGTAACTTCAAATGTAATGTTCCAATCTTAATTTTCAATAGCTAGTTTCCATTTGTAGACATTAATCCCAAACTGTTAAACTCTTAATGGAGAACCAATTAGTATAAATTAACTTTCTACTGAGAGGTCGAAAAAAGGATTTGATCCCATGCTGCCTAGTTTTCTAGCCCCACTCATACGTCATTTTTCTTTTCTAAACATTGAATTTTTACAGATTATTCTGGGAGTCTTAGTTTTCCCCAAGCTCCCCTTCCCTCCCCAAAATGGCATCTGGCAACATTTGAACTGGTAAGAACTGTGTAGTGACAGAACTGTGAAAGGTTTGTCACTCCTTAGTACATAAGCAGGAAATCTTGATATAGGAATCAAGAAGGAAAAAAAGCAAATATTTACTAGAGAGGATTTATTGTATCAGGTGAGCAATGTACTTTTACAGTAGACTGATCTCCATGGCATGGGCATAACTGAAATATTTTTCATTCTTTACTTTTTACTTGCTATTGTCGAATATAGTTTTAGCAGTAGTTACTTGTGAGTAAAGGGATGGTTCCAAGCTGGGCAGGCTTTAGCCTTCAAATACACAGAAATATCCCAGAAGAAATAAGAAAGTGTCATTGATCTCCAAGTTAAAAATCCCAGATGGGAGTCCTACCTCTGGCAACAACAGAATGAGCTTCGGTTAGTCACCAGACTTTTTAAAACCTCAATTGTTGGATGTGAAGAATGAGTATATTAGAAATGTCAATCACATTTCCTGCCATGCTTACAGCCCCTTTTATCTGGCCCTACTTGAAATAAGTAAACTCACTGCCTACAGCTCCAGCAAACTGATCCCAGGTGGATGCTGACATAAGGAGGGCCAGCAAACTTTGAGGGGATTTGTCATGAAAAGATGAGCTGGGATTTGAAATAGAAGCAGGGCCAAGAGAGTTCATGGCAAGTAGAAGTTAGGGGTACTTCAATCAAGCAACCTTGAGATCAGGAAAAGATTTACAGATTCAAGGACGAGAATAAGTCAGTTATTATGTTAGCACAGTCATTAAGGCCATAGGTTTTGGAGTTTGTGGACTCTTATCAGCAATTATTTAACTTCTCTAAGACTCTGGTTCCCTTTCAGTGAAATGAAGACAATAATAGTACTTTCATCATAGGATTGTCATGAGTATTGCCTGAATTAATACATAGAAAACCCTTAGAACACTTCTTGGCATGTCACTAAATCCTGTGTCGGTGCTGTGGTAACTGTTATTGCCTGAGAAGCACCATGCCACGTGCTGTGCATTGACTTATGCCAGTGAATCTTTCAACAACTTTGTGAGGTAGGTTCTATTCATAGCTCCGTGTTAAAGATGTGGGAAATAAGGCACACAGAGATTAACTAGCATCTTCATGGTCACACAATTAGTAAGTAGCAGAGCTGGCATTTAAACATGAGTTCTTTGGCTCTAGAGCCTGCTTGTTGACCACTACCTGTGGCTTCTCTGTAATTGATGTGTCCCCATAAGAGGAAAGCAGAGTATAGCAGAGAGTGGCCAAGTCCTAAGAGATGTCTGACAACTATGGTTTAAAGAAGAGCAAAATTGGCCCGAGGAGACTTATGGCTGCTCTGGGTCCAATTACAAGTCCAGGGAAGCCTGACCATGCATGTTGCTGGTCTTAGAGTCCCACAAGATCCCTGTATATCCTTCAAGAAGGTATCCCTTTTAATGAGAGGGCTCCTGTGAGCCTCTGTTCTGGGCATCACAACAGCAACCAAGAGGAATTAATGAGCTGAGACAGTGGGTTCTAACAACTTGCTCTGCCTTGTTCTCTAGGATGGATGAAAGCTTTTCCTTGTTCTTTTTTTTTAAAAGATTTATTTGTTTGTTTGTTTATTTATTTCACAGAGGGAGAGAGATCACAAGTAGGCAGAGAGGCAGGCAGAGAGAGAGGAGGAAGCAGGCTCCCTGCTGAACAGAGAGCCCGATGCGGGCCTCGATTCCAGGACCCTGAGATCATGACCTGAGCCGAAGGCAGAGGCTTTAACCCACTGAGCCACCCAGGTGCCCAGATTTTCTTTTTCTAATGAAACAGGGGTGGCTTTGTTTTGGTCTTCACCATCTGCTTGACACTTAGTGTAGCACATAGTAGGGGCTCCTGAAATACTCACTGAATGAAAGAGTAAACACCTGTGATGCATTAAACAAACGTATCATTACTTCCGTCTGATGGATGTCACTATTCTCTTTCTTTGAAAGACTAATTCCTCATGTACCAGGCGATAGAGTTACAGAAAAGGACCTTCTGCTAGAAAACTGAGAATTCGTATTATTAAGTGGTTCAGATTTCTTTTACTTGAAGGACTAAGAGAGCAAAAAGGCATTTCAGGCTATTATTCCATATTTATCATGTCAACAATTTATCAGCCATGTCTAACTATAAAAGGCCCATTAGAGCTTCATTTAATGTGAAATACTGTGTTATTAACTTGCTATATTAAGTGTATTTCATCCTAACCGTAGTAATTTCAGAGATCACAGTCTCCTTCCATCTCTGCTAGTAGTTAAAATAAGATTTAACTTCTATCGCCACAGCACATCACATGCTAGTGAGTATTGACCTTCCTTGAGGGTCACATGTCTGTACACTCTAAATTAGAATCTGTTAATGATATCATGTCATGAATCCCCAGAAATAGATGTTTTACATTCTGACTAATGTTGCATTCTCTTCCAGCAATGTCCTTCTTTGTCTGGCCAAAAATTCATAGCAAGACCAGTGGTCGATGAATCTGAACACTTCTCCAGCTTCCCCTTGATCCTCCTGCATTAAATGCTTAAAATTTAATGCTGGAGCTTATAGCACCATGAGCTCCAGAGAGAGAAGTAAATGAAAAGCCAACCTTTTGGGCTGTATCCCTGGGCAGGCTTTTGCGTTCGTGTCCCCCCCTCCTCCCACAGCTGCTGGAAACAGTTTGCTGTCAGAACACTCTTCTGTCAGAACTTTGTGGCCGACACGATGCAGAGATCGGAAAATGTCACTATTAAAGAATTACAGTAAGCAGGGCTCTTTCTGACCAAGTCCATTTGCGCCTGCAGAATTTTATCAACACAGCAGGGGCCTGGGTGTTCGCGTCATTTGTAGTAGCACTTGAGAGTCTATGTTTGTTTTTTCTTGGGAAAATTCAGAATCTGAGAAAGCTCAGCTGTTCTGAGAATTTCTGAGCCTTTGTAGCCTTGGAGGATGAAGTTATAAAGAGGAGATGGGGAGGGGGTATTGGGGTAGAGGTTGGGGGGAATATAATCTGTTGTCCGATGTGGCTGAGACAAGCTACCACCATCTATTTTTTCTTTTTATCTTGATAAACACTTAGAAATTAAATACATGTTTTTCATTTCTAGAGTTGATTTATTATTCTAATATTTTTATAAATGTGTTTTTTTTAAGATTTTATTTTTTGAGGGGGAGAGAGAGAGAGAGAGAGAGAGAGAGCATGAGCAGAGTGAGGGGCAGAGGGAGAAGCAAACTTTTGGCTGATCAGGGAGCCCGATGTGGGGCTCGATCCCTGGACTCTGGGATCATGACCTGAGCTGAAGGTGGGTGCTTAACTCACTGAGCCACCCACGTGACCCAATTCTAACATATTCAGACACTTAGAAGTATAACTTCTTAATAGGGGTTGAAACTTAGGGGAGAGAGCGTGTGCTAAGCAAGGAGAACCTTGTGTCCAATTCCGGCCACGGCCCGTTCCCCCCTGGCCCAGGCCCCTCTCTGCACACTCCGCTGTACTGCTATGGAGAATAAAGTGGTCCTATCTTAAGGCTTTTCTTCTCTTTATTCACCCCCTCCTCCCCCTGCCAAGCAATCTTACTCACTTTGCAGACCAGGCTTCGTCCTAGTATTTCCTCAAGATCCCACTCAAAAACACGTGGTTTCCTCTGCCCTGAACCCCACACAGGTCCGTGAGACATGCCTGGACAGGGCTGGGTGCCTTCGCCTCAACCGCCCAGTCCCCATCCGGTGGGCCAGGGGGCTGGCTACTTTTTGGCCGGCATGTGCCAGAGCACAGTGATGGGAGATGATGGTGCCCCACAGCCCTATTGACCAATATTGCAAAGTGTGTGAGGCCATCAGCTCAAAGCCCTTTCAGGGATTCCTCCATCCCCAGCCATATGCTCGGTACTACAGGTATGTTTGTCTTCCTCTATCACTTAGGGCATTTTTTAATAGCTCCTCCATTATACCCTGACTTGTTCCTTCCACAGGGGCTTTCCATCAATGTCTTTTTGCTGGTCAGGGAGGCAGAGAGAAGAGCCTCAGGTTTTAACCCAGAAGATGTTAATTATGCTGGTGACTGAGTTGCCTTAATGGGGCTTTATTGGCATCTTTGTCCCAATCTCAGAAAATCTAAACAAAGCAAACATTTACAATTTTGCTTTTCTTTTCACCTTGACCTAAGAAAGACCATTATTCCTATGAGTTGAGTAATGAGGCATTGAGGCCAGACAGGAGTAAATTTTGAGGAGCATCCAATGCCATTAGAGTTATTTGCTTTGCTACAGTAGTGATTCCACAAGCTTAGAATGAGCATCAGATCAGAGAGATTTTACTATAGCCGAGATGTGGGTCTGCAGGTGCAGAACCCATCTGACAAAGGCCCCTGCTTTGTTAGAAGAGTGTGCTTTTCCATTGGAGGTTTTATGAATGTGAGTAGCATTTGAATCTTCCTAAATGAATGTACCTAATTTTCCTAATCATTTACTGCAGAGTGATTTTAATGGCTGAACCCCATGAAATATATACTGACAGTGAAATTGCCTTTATAAGGGATTCTATGACTTTCAATGCTATGATTCCTCAGTGAAATGTATTTTTATGATGGATATTAACTGTTGGTTAGACTCTCCTTACCAGCCCATTATATCCATAAATCAGTGCATCTACAATATTTAAGAAAGATGAATTTATTAAAACTTAGGTTTATTCTTTCACCTGATAATCTTTAGTGCTTATTAATTATACAGTAATGTTGAGTTCTCTGCAGTCACTGGACAGCTCTAAATCTAGCCTGTGAGCCTTGGTTAGATGTGGAGTGGGGATTTACAAGAGAGAGATTTGAATCACTTGTAAGACAAGTTCATTCATTCAGCAGGCGTGTACTGATGGTCTGCTCTCAGCCTGACCCCAAGTTAGACTAGAGGGGGATATAGGCTGGCTCCTGAAGGTCTTGCATTCTCTGAAATCAGAAACAGCAAACCTAGAGAATATAAACACCTTCCCTTTTCAGCCCCAGCCAAGAAGCAAAGCATTATAGTGATAAGAACCTTCATGGGAGAAACAGGAAAGAAAGCCCTGCTTTTAGGGGTAAACCAAGTTAATTAAGGATGGAAAGGAAAGCAGGAAGAATGGATAGAGATAGATTTGATGAGGGGTAAGAGGCCTTTATAGAAAACTCATACAATCAATGGGAAAAAAAAAAAAAGGATTGTCTCCTCTTCCTCCCAAGAGGACTGAGAGAGGAAGGAAGCATCTCTTGAGTTTTTACTGTGTGCCATACACTGTGCTAGTTGTTGCACACATGCTGTTCCAACTATTTCTTAAAAGAGACCACTAAGTAGATGTTATGTCCATTTTTTAAGGAAGGGTTTGAGGCTGGAAAGGTTAAATAACTCACATTCCAGTATACAGCGAAGATGGTGTTCCAATATAGGTATGTCTAAGTCCAGATACATTCTCTTTCAGGCAACAGATCCCAATGCCTCGACTGCAAATTCACAGGCATGTTCATTCATCCATTCAGCAAATATTGAGACCCTATGATGTGTCAGACAGTCCAGATTATTTCTAATTCCTTTCTTTTTGGTTTTAATGCTACTCTCTTGCCTTGCCTTCTGCTTCATACCCTTTTGCATTCCTCTAAACTTATTACTTGTGAAGGATTGGTGATTTTGCATCCCTGGTCTACTGTTTGGGAAGTTAAATCATTTTGTTACACTGAGGCTCTGATTTTTCTCCTATGAAGTAGAGAATTGTAAGAATCCCTACCTCATGATGGTGGGTAGCTTAAATGAGCTAATACATCTGAGAACATCTGTTGGGCAGATGGTAGGTGCTTAGCATATGTATGCTCATTACTGTGTTCACAAAAGATTCTTTCTGTGTAGTAGATGATGATATAGAAATGTCTCCGAAGAACGACTGTCCTGCTGATGGTGATGATGGTGAATAATGATGGAGAAAATCCTTAAAGACAGAGGTCACAGGCTACCTGCCTAAATATGTGTTTTGTGTGGTACACTCAATGTTAAAAAAAAAGTAGTTGCCAATATTTAAAATGAGACAACTTCATATAAAAATCACATTTTTAAAAAATTCTCTTGAAAAATGGGAAGACCTGTCAAGAGTAGATTGGAGCCAAGTAGTCACTGCATGTCCTGGTTTGCCTGGGGTAGCCTGGCTGTGCCTATTTCCTTAGGATAATTCATGGTAGCATAACTTTTCTTTTTGGTTTGGACAATATTTTACATGTTCCCCTCATCTCTAGTGTGCAGTATCGACCACTCATCTTGACTGACTATTATCATCTTTAAGTGTCTGCTTGCCCCTGCAAGTATTTGAATTTGTGACCTTTTTTTAAGGGCAATGTATTCCTCTTGACTTTGTTTCAGTAGCACACTGCTTTCCAAAGGATGCAGTTTGGAGGTCAGGAAGATTTAGCTTCTCCACCTTTAGAAACTATATTCACCAATCACTCTTGAATGCAAGGAAAGGGTAATGTCCTGTGAAGTGGCACCTGCCCTACGGAGAGCTTCCACCAGCCTTGGTAATTCACTGGAAAATTTGGTCAGACATAGACTGTCCAACTAGACAATTCATTTCGCTCTGCAAGGAAAAAAAATCTGGAGTTGTCCCCCAGAGGCAAATTCACTGAAACATTTAAACGGTGGAAATAAGATATTATTTCCATGGCTATCCAATAATGGCCTATTACTTTTTTTAAAAAAATATTTTATTTATTTATTTGAAAGAGAGAGCGAGAGAGAACGAGTGGGGGGGGAGGGCAGAGGGAGAGGGAGAACAGACTCCCCACCAAGCAGGGAACCTTACATAGGGCTCAATCCCGGGACCCCAGGATCATGACCTGAGCCAAAGGCAGATGCTTAACCAAATGAGCCACCCAGGTGCCCCATGGCCTGCTTCTTTTATAGAGCTCCTTTCCTTTGACATAGAAGCTTCTCCTTCAACTTGTCACTTGAGATGGGCAGAAAAGTGTTTTTATTTCTCATTTTATAGATAAAGAGGCTGACTGAGAGGTTAAGCAACATAGACTAAAGTCACATAGCCCATTGGTTACAGAAGTGGGTTTGGCCTTCAGTTCTAATGAATCCTTCACTTCTGTATCCTCCCTGCCACACATGCATGAAAGTACATGTCCTTTTTCTGTTATCTGAGGACATTTCTGTAATCTACAGGCCTCCCTCTCATATACATCATTTATCTTATAACTTCTTCCTAATTACATATCAGCTTATCACTGGAAATTGTATATTTTTATAAAAATATATGATCTTGCTGTGGACTTTCATTACCCTCTGCTTGTTGAGAAATAGAGTGCCCCAAGTAAATATTTATTGTAGGTATACCATGGCCTAGATATGGTTCCTGATTTCATGACACTTACAGTCTGGTGAGGAGGGGAAACAGACATTAGTCAAATAATCACAAAGTATGTAATTAGAAGTTGTAACTGGTAGAAATATGAATGGTCTCTGCTCTTAGAAGATTTTGGATACGAGTGAAGGAAAAGGACTGGGATTGGTGAAAGGGCACAATGGAGAGGGTGGAATGAGGGGATCTTAGGGTAGATCTGCTATGAAGAGCCAGAGAAGGCTTTTCTTAGCAAGTGAAATTCACTTTGAGGTCTAAAGTGGGGCTAGGGGTTGGGGAGGAGAGTCCTAAGAAGAGGAAAAAGGATGTGAAAAGGCCCTGAGGCAGGAGGAAGTTCATCTTATTGGGAGAAGTTGAAGAATACGAGTGGGTTAGAGTTTAAACAACAAAGGGGAGGATGTTACCACCTGAAGCTGCCAGATCACGTGGGATTTGGGGCCATGTTGAGGATCCTGGGCAGTATTTTGAAGCAATGGAGAATTAGTAATAGTTAAGCAAGGGAGCAGAAGGATCAAATTTTTAAAAACATCAGTGTTATATTTTAAAAAGTAGATATTTTAAAAAGTAGAATAGATCGATGGAGCAGGGCTGTTGGTGGATGTGCACATTATAATGCTGGAGGCGCTGGTGTGGGGACCAAAGGGGGAGTGAAGTTGGAGAGATGGCTTAGCGTGGTATTAGAGTGTTAGGATTACTCCTAGGTTTCTGTCTTGGGTGATGGTGGTGTCATTCATTGAGTTAAGGGATGGAGGGGGGAGCAGTTGTGGTGAAGGCGAGACTAACACTAAAGAATTGATACCAATGGTTTGTCAATGGGCAAACATGCCCACTTTTCCTCACCAACAGACATCAGTGTCTTCTGATCTCTTGGCGAATGCCACAAATGCCAATTTGTGGCCATTCAGTAGATAAACATCTACATTCAGTAGATGTACTGGTACCTACTTGAGTTTTTACTAAATATCAGTATTGTCAGCAAATGTGATTACTTCATATTATACAGCTCTCTTCAAAGTGAGTATCCTGGGTTTCACTGGCAAAATTCATGGCATTGGGGATCCACTTAAAAGAATTTTAATCTGAGTAATCTTGTCATGTCTGAGCTATTTTTCCTGATATTACCCTCAACTCATATTTTATGTGCAGCTTCCTTAAACCGTTATGCAGAAATCTATAGTTTTTTACATATAAACTGTAATTTTTTGTTTGTTTGTTTCTATCACTACTTTGAAGGCTTCTTGAGGGCAGGGACCATGCCATATTCACATTTGTTTTCTAGGTGTCCAGAATATGCCTGGGATGTAGGATTTATGCTGCAAATGATTGTTGAGTGAATGTTTTATATCATAGACAAGTTTTAAATTTGTCATTCATTTGTCTCCTTTTTGTCCCCACTGACACTGTACTGCAAAGACTATAGGAAAACTTTCTAGAAAGTAGTAAGGAGGGAGTTTGAGACCTAATCTGAAATCTTTCAGGCTATAGTTGATTAAGGTGCAAAGAAAAGCCGTTTTAGTCCCTTGCATTATGAAATGTATACTCAGAACTTTCAGCTGCCTGATTTGGGGCAAGAAATGAAGGTAAAGTTTACCATAAGGCCACTGTAACAAGGTTTGGTTACAGAGTTTGGGAGGGGTTCTAGTTGGTAAACTGGATTCTAGTCTTACCTCAAATTCTACTGTTCTTTAGAGAAGCTGATAGACAGTCTTTCTGTGATTATTCTACAGACTTTTTTTTAAGTTACCTGGGTAGGGTCATTCATGCATCAGAGATCATTGTTTGGCACCAGTACCCCAATTAATTTAAATGATTAAACATTCTTGATTAGTTTGTTTTTTAAAAAATACTTTGTTAGTATTTTTCCTCTGCCTGACTTTCCAATTTATTCTTGACAATATTCTTGATGTTAGTTCACCAGGAGCTTGCAGAGTCTGTATATCCAAAAGGCTCCTTTAGAAAACCTTCTTCTGAAAGCTGGTACACATTATGAATGTCATCCAAAGCCATCCATCAAACTCGTTACTGCGTGGGCAGAGGTGAATGAACCTCTGGTGTTGGGTCAGGTGCTTCTATAGTTTGTGGGGCTTGGTCTTAGATATTAGTCTTTAACCACAGAACAGAAAGGTCCAGAAAGGAGAGAACAAGCTGTTCTTTGACAAGAAAGCCAAGAAAGCCCAAGTGGGCGTGATTGAGGGATTCTCAGTCTTGAAAAACAAGTGCAGAATTTAGAAGCAGCCCCTTTTAAGATCTAAACATTTACTGTGGCTCTGTGGTGTTTTAAATGGTTGATTCTTTTAGATAAGTTATCATGTAAGTGACATTGAGTTTTCTTATGTGGCATGAAATGGATATTTCTATTTAATTAAGTGTCTTTATTAATTAAAAATTATCTTCTTTGCCATACTTAAAATACTGATATTCAAGTTACTGAGCTATTCTGGAAAACACATTTGTTTGGTGTCCAAAGAAATGTTGGGTTTGCAGCCAAGCTCTGTTATTCACTAGGTTTGTGTCCTCAGTCAGGCACACCATGAGTATTAAAAGGGATATATGAAATGTGTCAAATGTGTAGCAGATTTTATTTGTACTCATGTGAACATTTTATTGATCATAACTGGATCAATGGTGAATACACCAGTATTTTGCAAATATTTTCTTCCCCATATGATTTATTAAAAACTTCTTCCTTATAGTTGCCAAAGTCCAAAATCTTGATCTTTTCCTTCTCTCATATCCCATGCGCAATTGATCAGGACATCCTACTAGCTCTACTTTCAAAATATATCTAGAATCTAGCCCTTTATCTGATATGTCATTTGCAAATATCTTCTCCCATTCTGTCAGTTGTCTTTTGGTTTTGTTGACTGTTTCCTTTGCTGTGCAAAAGCTTTTAATCTTGATGAAGTCCCAATAGTTCATTTTTGCCCTTGCTTCCCTTGCCTTTGGTGATGTTCCTAGGAAGAAGTTGCTGCGGTTGAGGTCGAAGAGGTTGCTGCCTGTGTTCTCCTCGAGGATTTTGATGGATTCCTTTCTCACATTGAGGTCTTTTATCCATTTTGAGTCTATTTTTGTGTGTGGTGT